>JAMKCH010008093.1:0-45215 GCA_023653785.1 Ophioderma brevispina
CCTAAAAAATTTTTTTTTGCCCTTTTGGCCTGAAAATCGGGAGGGTCGGTCGGTCGATGTTTTTTTTTTTTTTAAGGCCATGGCTATGGCTATACGCAGGACCGTCCTGCAGTTATTTTTGTGAAGTCTATACGCAGGACCACCGTTGGTGGCGCTATTATGGCCCTGTGAATAGTTGAAATTATATACGTAGGCTATTATACGCAGGGCGGGCAGCAGCTGCTGCAGGCCGCAGGCGTGTGGCCCGTCTGGGGAAGTGGCCGGCAGGATTTGGTGTAGGCAAAGCATTCTGTATGGTGTAGGGTAGTGTATTTTGTAGGGAAATAATGACGGGAGAAATTCATTTTTATCTGTACAGGCTAAAATGTAACTATATAGTATATTTCGGATTATTAACTTTTATTAACCCACCTTTGAATACAAGTGGCCCCCCCCCCCCGGGGGAATATGGAACTGCCATGTATTGTCCTTAGGCTTAGCAACGATGGGTAAACAAATGGTTGATCTCGCGAGAATAGCTAGCTGCGCACGGGAACAAATTAAGACATCACATCGCCACCTACGTAATCGCCACCAACGGTGGTCCTGCGTATAGACTTCAAAAAAATAATTACAGGACGGTCCTGCGTATAGACACTTCCTTTTTTTAAATACATGACACAGGAGAAATGCAATGACATCAAATTTTATGTTATCTAAACAAGTTTAATGTCTTTCAAAATGAAATTGATCGATTTGGTAGTGCAGCCACCAATACCTTTTCCAACTGTAGCACGGAATACTTTGTATCTAGTAAGTTCTGGTACAAACTATGAAATGTAACATCCAAATTGACAGATGCAACATGGTAAAATATAACGTAAGCACCATATTGTGCTGTCTAACAATGTGTCAAAAGTATTTTATGAAAACACCCAGAAGTTGCAAATTAACCCATCCTTTTGTCGAGTCGCCATGCCATGTACAAAACACACCTATCGATGGTGGTCGAATTCAGCTACTCTACCTCTCCAGAACAGCACATTTCTAATATTGGGATCGTACACTAAGGCTCAGACTAGCTCAGACTGCATGCATATTTTGTACCAAAATCAGAAAATATGGAATAAAATGCTTGAAATGTGCACAGAAACTTTCGGTGAAATGATATTCTGAACTGAACGGTACGTTAAATTGTTTTAAACGTAGCGTTTTCCATTCAAAATTCTCAAACTGCCGCCCGGTCAGTCGGTGGTCACAATTTGGCACCTCAGTCATTTTGTTTTGACCCGGAAGTCGTGTATACAAAATAGGCGTGGCTAAGGTCAATAATGTTGTCATTAATACTAATACGTGCCCGATTGGTTAATTATATAATTATATTAAGTTATGTTCAATAACATTTTTTCCAGTAATAAAGTCTGAAGGCTTTTATCTAACAGTATTTTAATGTTTTGTATCATGAAAGCGACACATTTTTTTTACGAAATTTATTCCTTTCTAGGAAGCTTTTTACCTTAGGCGTTCACGCCTAAGGTTTTGAGTTCTAGCTGTTTCTTTCTTTCTTTGTTTCTTTCTTTCCAACACTTTTCAAAATGCTTCTTCTCTCACATGCTTCACCCAATTGCAACTAGATTCGAGACACAAGAACCCCTGACCCAACCCCATATTGGTGTTCACCGTTTGACCATAGGGGTCAACTAGGGTCAATAGCGGTCATTGTCGCACTAACACCCTTTTTCCCTTCTTCTCCCACCAGCTCGCATGTGCTTATCGATGTCGTTCGGTAACAGTGATTGGCCAGGTGCCTGGCATCTGGGGTGTTGACAAGATTTTGAATCAAAGGTCATTTAGGGTCTCAAAAAGGGGCAGTCTCTCTAACCCCTCTTATTTTAAATGTATGGATTACACAGTGCTTGATCTTAACCAAACCTTCGTCAGAATAACCTTGACTCAAGTGTCATACAAGGGTCACATTTTGGGGTCAAGGTAATGAAGGGGTCATTACAGGTCAAATCGCTCTAACCCTCCTTTTTGCTGTTATGCCACACAAATCAATTGACTATAATCAATAGACTTGGTCAGGAGAACGCCCTTGACCCAAAGCCAATGAGAGTGTTCACAGATTTGGGTCAAAGGTCATGTGGGCCAACGCCGAACGCCTAAGGTAAGTGCTTCTTCGGAAAGCACCAGTTGGCATGTTCTGTTCTAGTTTGCCGTTATATTAAAATGTGCATCTACTACGGAGGAATTGCTTGGAATTGCGTTTGCCCGGAGCTGTGGGGTGGTGGTATTACGGGATATTGATTCAAATTCATTTTGGAGTAGTTTAATTTTTATTTCAATTTTTTTTCCCTTCTAAATCCGAAATTAAAAAAATTAAAAAAATAGAAAAAGAAAAAAAAGCGAAAGGTGATTTCCGATTTTTGGGTCGGTCGGAAAAGGGGCAAAGGCCTATCCCACTCGTAATAATAATCTCAATACTCACCTCCAAGGGTCCAGCAGCCTTTCTGTTTTCATTCTCCAATTGAATTTACATTCTTCCCTTGACTGGGACTCTCTCAACTGGCCCTCCACCCCCAGCCTCCCACCCTCTGATCGCATTCATTCTCCCATTCGTTATTCTCTCCATATGCTATTTCCAGACCCCGCCTCTATCTTTCTCACGGAAGTTCAACTTTCATCGCTTCCTCTCATACATCTTCCCCCTTCATATATTTTCCTTCCTTTGGCAATGGCCTTCACTAATTATACACCTTGTTTGGGTTTCTCCCTCAATCATCACCCCTTCTCCGCATCCTCCTTCATAGCCCTCGCATCCACTTTCTTTGCTCGCTTCTCATCCTCTTAACCTCACGGTAGTCTCTTCCGTACCATTTCTCCTCAGTTCCTTATATGCATCCTTCTTTTTCACTATCGCCTCCTTCACCCCAATCATTCCACCACCCCGTATCTTTTCCTGTCTCTCCTCCTTCTTTTTCCAACCACACTTCATCACACAGCCTGTTGTAACACCCTTGCCTTAAAAACACCCACAGGATTGGACCCCATCCCCCACAAGCTCACCCACTTTCATCTACAAAATTTCTTCTTGTCTCTTCTTCTTTCAGCTTCCACACCTTCCTCACACATGCACTACCGTCCTCACCACCTTTTTTCCCTTCCACTTGTCCACACGGCAACCACCAAACATGTTTGTAATTCCAGGAATACCTTAAAGCCATTCTTCAAAACTTTCTCCTCGCCTTACCCACCAAGCACAAAATCAATCTCTGACTTGTTTCCCCCGAACTAAAGGTCACTTTACTGTTTGTCCTCTGTCTTAAACCACGTATTCGCTATGCACACCTCCTTCTCATCCAAAACTCTAACAGCATCCTTCCTTCCAGGTTTCTCTCCCCAAACCGTTCCCTCGGGACCCCCCTCCCGTACAAACCCATCGATCCCTTTCCCCACATGGTCCATTGAATCACCAACACAGAGAACTCATTCACCCACACTTGCATATCCATCACCTGCCATCTCATCATAAAAATGCTCCTTCTCTTCATGCTTTTACCGCTCTGCGGAGCATAGCGCATATCGCTTACTATTCTCACCCCCACTACCTTCTCACACAGTTCATCTTAACCAATACTCCATCCCCAATCCATCCTTATTTCCTTGCCCACCACAACTTGTACTTTATTGCCCTCCACTCCAACCCAGCCTAGCCCCCCTCCCCTCTCCACGGGTCACTTCCTGTACACCACCACCACATCAACCTTTCCTCTTCCTTAACTCTTCGAATATCCACACCCTTCCCTCTCATGCTTCCTACATTCAGACTTCCAACCCTCACCCGAGCCGTTCATTTAAGCCGTATGATGCAAGCAACGCTTGCGCGACCCGGGGCGATTCCTTTAACCTTTCTTCTTATGGTAGGTAGGTGATTGATGAAACCCACCCCAAACTTCGGGGTGGTTGGTTGCCCTTTGTATTTGTATTCATGAGGATTTATTGGAGCGATTTTTAAATCGGCCGGATTCCCTTCCTGACGCCAATCAATTATCGGCGGTGGGTGGCCCTAGCCTTTGAGGGATCCCCCCCAACATGCAAGGGGGGGGGGGAAAGGATTATTAGTATTGTATTACCAGGTGCAATGCAATAAAAGGTACGTTCACAATTCACTGCCTATGCGTAGCATTGAGGTTTCCGCATTGGCCGAACCATCTATACCCAAAATATGGATCGCAGTGGCATGGACCACAATGAATTTAAATTAATTTTAACTGATTTGCAGTTGAGTTGGTTGAGTGAACGGCAAGTAGCTATATGTATAATGCAATGCACAGTGCCAGCGCGGGGGGTATAAACAGACCTAGAATACGGAGAGTTGTCAAATTCCTATTACTGTGATCTAAGGACTGAATGATTCCACGGGGAAACACACACATGTCAGTGTGTGAACAAGAAGGTGTAAGTACAATAGCTGCTTTGTGCTATATTTACCAGGTGCAATGAAAAGACAAAATAGTCACCCATAAAATAAATTATCCAGTTTTTAATTAGCAATCTCACTATAAACAGTCTCAAAGCACTGTTGCCAATTATATTATGCCCATTCAGGAAATCATCCAAATCATTTCCATTCATCTAGGTGGCTGCTCAAAGACTTGCCTTACAAGCACACATGCTTAGAGCACTAGATGTAATATTATCCCCTATAACAGCCCCAAAGGTTTATCTTGGGTCGATGAGGCAGTTGAGATTAAATATCTTGCGCAGGGACACAAACATGTTGACCACAGCAGGGCTCAAAACTCACAATTTAATGGACTAATGATCATGAGTCCTGCACTTTTCCACTGGATCACATGTGCTACCATGGGAAAGTGGTTCTTGAAAATGGTTCTTCATATAATCGGTCATTCAGGAACCATTTTGGATGACTTTGACATACTCTTAACCTTTGGTGAAAATCTAGTTAGCAAAAGGCAGCCATGGTAATTAGAAAGTTCTTGCATTCCCTAGACGATTTTGCATCGACTTCTTACTTGTGACATTTCAATTATACTTGTAAGAATGCTCCATTTTGGGCTTCACAGATTGGATTTCATCCTTATTTTTTTTTTTTTTTTGTCGTTTTCTTGGAAGTATTGATCCCGTCGAGGTAGAGAGGACGGAATGCATAGTTGAAATCCAATACTGACGTTGTTGGCTTTTTACTCTTATTGTTTAAATATTCATTCTTTTGCCTGTAGGATAAACTGCAAAACAAAATGCCATTGAAACGGGGATCTGCCATCAGTGTCAATTTTACTTCATCTTAATTGTGTTTCTAATATTTTTTTTTCTGGTTTGCTATCAGTTTACACCGCTTAGAGCTATTTTTGTTTTCCATAAGATTATATTTTCCAATATGTGTTTTGCTTTCATTAAATTTGTGACATTTTGTATCCAACTTATGTTTGTTTTACCTTTCTGTTAGCTATCATTTTACATGGCTCATGGCCGTGCTTTATCATCAATAATAATTTGATGTTTTTAATTTGCTCTTCTCCTTTTCGAACATTGTGAAGTTAAAGATAGATTGTTGTAATAAGCAGCAGTTTGAAAAGATGAAATAAATTTCATATTAAAGGTACAATGAGAGATTTCACATAACAAGTGTCCCTCAAAATGTGAAAATTCTGAATTTTGCACTGATATAAAGTTTGCTATCAAAAATATCCGTAAGGGAAATGATTAAGCTGAAAATTATGTCTTTGGTACAAAAATTGTAAAATTTCTAATTTCATATTGGAGTAAATAGGCAATTCGGCCTATGTTAATATTGAAATATAAGCATACAAAATCACCTTTATAGTTTTTACTTTTAAGACATTTCTGTAGCCAAATAAAAGGTAAGAAATCTATTTGAATGTCCAATCTATATGAAACCACTACATATGACAGAAAGTATGGATGCCTTGAAATCTCTCTTAGATTGAAAATAGGATTTTTACTTGGCTCAATTATGACCGGTTTTCTCAACACCATAATCTCCAAGACATAAACATTTGTGTGTCGGTGTTATTCTGTAACAGATGGGTTATGCATGGGTACTAAATGGGGATACTGTATAAGTGGAAATTTCCGCGTACATATATTTTCGCGATTTTAAAATTTTTGCCAAATGCGCGAGAATTTAATTTCACAGTATTGACATCAATGCAATACAAATCTATTGGAAAAAGTTATTTTTGCGAGTTTTTATTTTCGCATTTTTATGTTCACTCGCGAAAATAAAATCCTCACGAAAATTTCCACTTATACAGTATTTGATAATCACAATAAAATGAGAGGAAAACAAGAAAGAAATCTAAGAAATAGTATAAACTAAAAGTTAGCCTTTGGGAGCTATTTTAACGACATTTGAAAGTGAGTAAAAACATCTTGTAAAAAGCTTGGTATATAATGGAAGTAAGTATTTGCATCTAATCCATTATTAAGGCTTTGAGAGAGCAAATAGCTTATGGCTATGTGTAAAGGAAACGCACAGATCTATCTACCCATTTAGTATAGGTTTAAAGTTTTAAAAAATATGTGACAATTTTTCTTAAAATGTAGGTGGTGTGACATTTTTCATATCATGTTTACTTCACATAAAAATCCTTCAAATTTTACACTTGCATGTACAAGGGCGGGTCTATGTGGACCCAAGATTTTGTTTTCGCATGCCATGTTTTAATGCCAACTAATTTTTGTCCAAGATTTTGTGTAATTGCCTAAATATCTATTGTGTATATTATGGTGGAAAAAAATTCAAATCGGCCATGGCATTTGTATGCTAATTAGCACTAATAACTTGGCATTTCGGACTAATAATATTGTGACTTGGTTCTTAGCCTTTCATCAAGGTGTTGAGCTTTATTTTTATTTCCTACAATCCATGTATACGATGTGGTATAGCGCCCTCTCACAGGGAGTCTCTTGTGCATCGCCTTTCCACATTTATTTGTGTGTTTGGTTGTTATTTACTTCCCAGGATAAATCTTCCGTAACTTTCCTGGGAACTGATTACATAGTAAGGCGCAGTGTGAATGCATTGCAGTCAAACAAATGTGATACTACCGTCTGATGGCATTGTAAATGTTACTGTCAGTGTCAGGCATTCGTCTTGTGGTTAAATAAGGGATTCAGTTGACAGATAATGTTGGCACAAGCAATCAATTAGTAGGTACAATCCCCCATATGATGACCGCATAGTACTTTGATTGACACATTTATAATGCTTGTGCAGAACTATCCCTATTTGCGCAAATACGCCTCGCTCCTCTTGGCCGAGGTACTATATTCGCCCTTGACACGCGCCCCCACCGATCCTGGTTGAGGCGTCTTTGACAAAGACTAGGTTTTTTTTTCATTGTTGATTTTGAGAAAATGTAAAATGAGCAGAATTTGTTAACATTTGGGGGTGTATTCCTAGTTAGCAAATATGAAAACTTATTGAGTCTTTTCTTCAAATGCTAGTTTAATTTGTTTTTCAAAACTTTCAGATGCTTGGTACTGGTATAATGTGGTACTTGATTTGGTATCCCCATTTCGTCATGGGAATTTTAACTGGAGGTGCTAAAGTTCAAGTTCAAGTAAACTTTATTAATCCATTAAATGGAAATTTAGCACATGAGAGCTCAGAGACACATATAAATATAAACACGATACATAAAGAGCATTTGTCAAAGATATAAAATAAATAATTTTCTGTAAAAGCTGACTACATGTAATGCTCCCCCCCGCTGAGGCTAGAATTGTGAACGCCTAATTGCCCGAGGGTATAAAGGAGGAAGGTAACGGTATGTCAAAGCATGAGGTAGACGCATACGGCCGGACTTAGGAATTAGCTGGACACAGCAAACGATCATGAAGCGGAGGACTATGGTCATCCATCACATCAGCCAACTTCTTACTCAGGAGATCCTCGTATGTAGAGTTAAAGTCCGGCCGCGCCGCCCCTAACATCCTTTCTACCTCGTTCACGATTCTATTAATTCTGTCTATGTCACTTATTGTGACACTACCTCCCCAGCACAATAAGCAGTATCTCCATACACTTTCACTGGTAACTGAAAACGTCTGAATTTGGGCAAATGGTCTGAATTTTAGTCACTCACAACAATGAGGAATTATCTATTGTTACTCCTACAATTTCAGAACAAAATTCAGAACAAAATTCAGACACCAATTCAGACACTTGCACCCAAAATCTGCATAAAAAAAAAAAAAAAAAAAATAGAGTTAAAGTCCGGCCGCGCCGCCCCTAACATCCTTTCTACCTCGTTCACAATTCTATTAATTCTGTCTATGTCACTTATTGTGACACTACCTCCCCAGCACAATAAGCTGTATCTCCATACACTTTCAATCACTGAATTGTAAAATAGAGTGAGAATCTCAGTATTGACATTATAAAAGTTCAGTTTTATGAGACCGTACATTATGCTATGCTATTCAGTCTGTGATTAAAGAATTGTGTGTGTGTGTGCCAGTTGAGTTTGTTGTCAATCATAATGCCGAGATATTTATATGACAAGACACGATCCACAGTACTACTTTTTAGAACCACAGGGCTTGGAGTTCTAGCATGTTTCCTGAAGTCAAGTATATTTCCTTGGTTTAGAACTTTTTACAATGCAATGGAAGGATATTAATTTTTGTTATGTGTAATTTCATAGTAGACATTTTCCTTGTTTGACTGTGGGTCTAATTATGACCATTTTTACAATCACTTATGCATTGGTGAAATTGGCTGTTTCTTGGTGATCTCAGGATTGCTGTAATAGAGAGAAACTCTTGTGAACTAATGTTTCCCAAGAGTTAGTCCCTGTAATACAAGAATGGAAAACAGAAAATTTGTACAGCATTGTGGCGATTGTCATACTCGGGTCAAGGAAGGGGTAAACATGTAAAACATTAAACACTGTAACATATTGTGTACCCAGGTGGATGATTATCCGGCTGGCGATGTGATACCCATGTAGGTTGGTACTCTACAGCTACATCAGAGGTACCCTATGAAGAATTTGGCTGTGTATTTAAAAAACACGAAGAGTAGGAGATAAGGATTATCAGTGTTGTGCATTAAAGCTGGCAGATAGAGGATATTAAATGTGCATTTTGTGATTTATCAAGCACCTTCTTGATTATTCATTGATCACTAGATATCCTTGCAAAAAGCTTATTCTCAAAATCTGAGCTAATCCCGGTCTTGTGGTTTTGTGTTATGAGCAACTGCTCGTTTCCCACGGTCCCATAGGCTACTGTGCTGTAATTTCTGTCCATTTACGGACAGAAAATACAAAATTGCGAATTTCTTACAGATGCGACCGAATTTGCACGTAAGATTGGGCACACATAGATTACTAAGGCTACCGGTTCAAATGATATAAAAATATCCGCATTTTTAAGGCAAGTCGGGGTGGGGGGGGACGAGGCTGTGGATCACGAAATGCTCCTTTAAATGGCTGTCTTATTTAAAGCAGCACTGGCACATTTTCAAAAAAATTGAAATTCCTTCAATTTGCTCTTAAATGATAGCGTATAGGGCCTTGGGAAAATACAGATGAATAGTGACTCAGTAATCAGTGGTGATATTTTTGTATTTTTGGAAGGATGCGCAGCAAAATCTGGCTTATAAAATAGCAATGTCTGGATATGTGTATGTACGTACGTGTGTGTGTGTGTCTGGAAACAAAAAGGGTCAACATATTGCCATATCTTTTTTTCTAGATGAGCTAGAGTAGCCAAACTTCAGTAGTAGGAGGGCACAAGCCCCTACTAACCATGTAATTCATTCCCCTGGGGTCCTCCCCTGGGTCTGACAGGGGGTGGGATCCTCCCCTGGGTCTGACAGGGGGTGGGAAAATGTAAAAAAAGTCAACATTTCACAAAAAAGTGAACATTTTGCCATAAAAAAAAAAAAAAAAAAAAATTCAAATGATATAAAAATATCTGCATTTTTAAGGCAAGTCGGGGGGGGGGGGGGGACGAGGCTGTGGATCACGAAATGCTCCTTTAAATGGCTGTCTTATTTAAAGCAGCACTGGCACATTTTCAAAAAAATTGAAATTCCTTCAATTTGCTCTTAAATGATAGCGTATAGGGCCTTGGGAAAATACAGATGAATAGTGACTCAGTAATCAGTGGTGATACTTTCTGTATTTTTTGTTTTGATGGATGCCGCAGCAAAGCTGGCTTATACAATAGATGTTGGATATGTGTATGTAGTCGGTGTTGTGTGTCCTGGAACAAAAGGGTCACATAATTGCCATAATCTTTTTTTCTAGATGAGCTAGAGTAGCCAAACTTCAGTAGTAGGAGGGCACAAGCCCCTACTAACCATGTAATTCATTCCCCTGGGGTCCTCCCCTGGGTCTGACAGGGGGTGGGATCCTCCCCTGGGTCTGACAGGGGGTGGGAAAATGTAAAAAAAGTCAACATTTCACAAAAAAGTGAACATTTTGCCATAAAAAAAAAAAAAAAAAAAAATTCAAATGATATAAAAATATCTGCATTTTTAAGGCAAGTCGGGGGGGGGGGGGGGACGAGGCTGTGGATCACGAAATGCTCCTTTAAATGGCTGTCTTATTTAAAGCAGCACTGGCACATTTTCAAAAAAAATTGAAATTCCTTCAATTTGCTCTTAAATGATAGCGTATAGGGCCTTGGGAAAATACAGATGAATAGTGACTCAGTAATCAGTGGTGATATTTTTGTATTTTTGGAAGGATGCGCAGCAAAATCTGGCTTATAATGGATCCTCCCCTGGGTCTGACAGGGGGTGGGAAAATGTAAAAAAAGTCAACATTTCACAAAAAAGTGAACATTTTGCCATAGCTTTTTTTCTAGATGAGCTAGTTATTCCCATAAACTACTATGTATTAAAGGCTGACTCAGAGATTTTGAAAAATAACTTTTTTCTTGCATTAATTAAAAATAGTCAGCTAGAACTAAAGATGGTCACATAAAATGCTCAATTCCAAAGTTTGAGATGAATAGGATTTTTTGGTTTGATGCAGTAAACATTAATGTGTAGTATGCAGTGCCATAGGATACTGTGTATCAAAAATTCAGGATCCGGAATTTTATAACAAAGTTGCGATTTTCTATAGGATTGACTTCGATTTGAGCTTAGTTATTTCACACAATGATTTGTATATGAACAAGCATTATGTACATGCAAAAAACATGATTTGTTTGAAAATTGAGGGCGCCCTCCTCGGGAATCTCTGAGTCAGCCTTTAAGTATAGGTCCGTATGGCCATGTGTGTGTAGGTCTGTATCTAGATGTGTAGGTTGCGCATGTAAAGATGCATATGAGGATCAGGTCCATGCAACAGTCCTCTTAGTCTGCCTGTATTGGAGGTACTTGAAGCTCACTTATAAACTATGCATAAAATGTACACCCATATTCTTAAACACCCCTGAGGTGCACATACCCTTTGGAGAAAAAAGCAATCCGTCCATACTGCCATTGGCAGTTTACAGATTTTTCATAGTTTCTGCTGTATAAGTATAAGTTGAGAACATTCGTTTATCTTTGTTTCTTTACAGACTATGCAAATATTTTATCCATACTCACTGCAAATTTATGAGAATGAATTTCCTGGTCAGGACCCTAATGACTGCCCACGGGATATAAAGAAAGACAGGTAAGGAGAACTTCAATCAATTTTTATCCTAGACACTATGCCCTTAGTCATTGCATTGAGGATATCCCCAACTTTGTTGGGATTGTGTCCCCAAAGCTGTTATCACATGTGTCAATATTCTTAAGTGTCCCACAATGTCAGGTAGGGTGCTAATGGAACAGATATCTACCTTAATAGTTCATCCTTGAGCTTGTGACCCACATGATTCTGTGGGACTTTTTTTGGATATCCACAAAAATGTCCTCACAAATAGGCAGTAGTATCTGTTAATTGATTTAGGGATTCAAACATGTTACAGAGTGGTTCATCACAAATCAACAACGATGCATCCATGCGTCCGCGTATTTTTATCCTGCGAGGGCAGCTTTAAATCTTCTTGAAAACTTATTAATATCGTGTATAGAGGAACATAATTATTCTCACTTTAATACTAAAATGTTCCCAGTTCACAAAAATCTTTCCTAGTTAAAATATGTTAGCAAAATCTAAAGCAAATCGATAATTTTGGCAAGTTTGTTGCTTTGCAGTTTGCACCTGGTGTCCTAGCACGTACTCAGAGTTCCAAACATGACGAACAGTGCGTCGCCTTAAGCGTACAGCTTAAACACACTTCCGCGAACACTGCGCCGGGCGTAACACGCTAATTTGCATATCAACTGTGGGTTGATAATGAATCAACAGCGGTACGCTCCTGTACAAGGAGAAACGGCGAGTTGTTTAAAGTAGTATCTAGCAGTGTCTTCTATGGCTCTATAACAAATTAAAGATTTTGTGGAATAGGGGTAAATTTTAAATTTTGTGTCCCACTGTTTGTGAACTGCTAACCTGGAGATATCCTGATGCTGGTATGAGTGATCCCATCCTAGATTAGTGAACTAGAAAAATATTAGCAAAAGTATATTTTTTATATTACATATTACAATAACAAATTTTATGACAATAGCAAAAGTTTCAAAGTATATCTGGATGAGTCGATCAGGGTCAAATGAATCTTAAAGCTGGCCGGGCTTATCCGACCATGCAGTGGATAAAGAGGCAATGTTTTAGCTAAGTTTGGACCAATTCGCCCTCTATGGAAAATTGCGATTTTATCCCTCCTAAAGTCGCGATTTCCATGCACTCATTGTGTGTTCCTTACACAATCTTTTTTGAGCATCTCGTCATGAAATTGTTTATTTATTCCACAAGGACCGGTACAATGTCTGGTCAAGGCAGCCTCTGCTGATGGCATATGGCATGTGAAGATTTTTGAAAATTTTAAATGTGGCTCCCAGTTGTTAAAGATTAGCATTAAATACAAATCCAAACTACAGCATCACAGTCAAAATGGTTATGGGAATGGAGTGACACACACTTCTTAATTTCAGGTTGAAAATAATGTAGTAAGACGTAACTGGTAATCTAATACTAAAGTTTCATACTTCATGTAGTAACCAGGGGCGGATCCACGCCCTGAAAATGCCAAAATTACTGGGGGGCTGGAAGGTAGTTATGGTAAAAAAATTGGCTGATTTTACAAGATTTTGGCCAAATTACCGGGGGGCGCACGCCCCCCAAAACACCCCCTGGATCCGCCAGTGGTAACACACATGCCATGTACAAAGGATGCTTTACATATATATGCTTTGTACAAAGGCAGTATTGAGCAGGTCTAGCATCTAACAACATACAAAGGCATCCGGTTGAATGTGATTGATGAGCGGCTGGCAACTTGTGACACCCTTCTGAGCCTTTTACACCGTGTGCTAATTTGATTGGGTGTCGGGCTGCTAGATCTGTCCTGTTCGGAAAAGACCTCGTGCCAATAAATTGATAATACCGTCAACCTTCACAGACAAAAGGAGGAGTTTATGTATGCATCATATAATTGCATTAGGGAATGGATAGGTAGCTTAACAAGAGCAGAGAGATAAGCCTGTCAGACCAAGCTCTGCTAATACAATCAGATGGACATCTTTGTTGCCTATGAATAATAGAGTTGATGTCCCCTGTTGTTTTATGTCCGAATAGGCAGACCACACCTGATTTCAATAGATGAAGTGTAGATAATAGGTGTGTTCAGACGGTGGCCTACTTTCGAAAGTAGCGTTACCAACGAAAAATTCATTTAATCCTCATTAGCGCCTCTTAACAACGACGAACGTCCACACGGAACTTAACAACGATATCCTTCCAAAGTTACCAGCGAGTGGCCTTCATCCGTCATTGGTAAATAGCGGAAGTAGCGTGCCGCTCGTGCTGACCTGACGGTTAATTGCTTGAAACCCCGGGAAAACTCAACACATTGTAAACAATGCCAAAATGGAATCCTCAAGCAGGAGTGTGTTTTTAAAAGCGATATTTTGGCTTCTTTTTTCGTTATTACTCATCGACAGAGGATTTGGCAGTAACGCTGTTTATGCCGATGAATTCCCCCAACACCAATCACTGAGAAGCGATCCAGCCCCAAACATGACATCATCAAAAACAAAGGTCATGCATCATCAACGAAAAGTGGTTCCTCGGTACAGAGAGAGAGAGTTACGTGCAGTGGCCTGTTTATAAACGGCACATTTTCGATTCGCATTTGCTGTGATTAATTCACGATTGCTCACTTAATACAAATCATATAAAGTTCTAATCTCGCACAAATAACAATGAATATGTACTTATTTGGATTAAATACCGATCGAATTAATTTCTCTCTCAATAAAAATTATGTTGGGATTTCTTTTTCAACAACTACACTGCGTGTGCATAACCAACATGGGACACGAGGCCGCCTGTCAACGGTCACGTGATCGCGAAAAGGGAAATCCAATTTTGAGTTGTCTTCAACTTATTATCTTGCACGGTGGGTTCCTTCCAGATCTCTCTCTCGGACCAGTTTGGGTTCCGTGTTCGCTTGTTTTTCGGGGCTGTACTACTAGATGATGATGCCATTATCAAAATAAAAGCTAATAAATTGGAAAAACAGTAAACTGTACTACAAACAAGCACAAGACCGCTGTCAAAGTTGATGAACACACGAACTAAAATGGCGTTCGTTTATTATGGTATCCACGCTACGGAATAAGTTGACCGGGATGTTGTTACGAGTTCACGATGAGGTCACCCTTAACATCGACGTCGTGAGTAGCACTGTTCACACGGCACTTACCAACGACGATCGCTCGCAAGTAGCTCGCTACTTTTAAGATTTCTTAAAAGTAAATCGTCGTTGTTAACTCGTTGTTAGCTTAACAATGTTGTTCAGACGGTCACTACTCACAAGCTTACCAATGACTGTGCTTACCAACGATCTTACCAACGACTTAACAACGATCGTCTGAACATGCCTAATGAATGGTTGCCACAGGTCAGGGTGCGGACGGAAAGACTAGAATTGTGATTTTAGTCTGGGAAATTTCAGAAAATTGTGAAAAATGGGGAGAGCATACTGCCACTGGTTAGAATATTTCACTTCGGTGCAGGTCTCCAGTTCAAACCCCGGTAGTACTCTTGCTGGAATGGTGACTTATGCCTCCCCAAAATTTTAAAATCCAGGAGCTTCTGGGGGCACCATTGGGGCGCTGGCCCTGGACCCTGCCATGGGGCCTGAAGCAGCACTTTTTTTAAGGTCAGTTTTCATGTCTGATGGTTAAAACTTGTCTGGAATTCCTCCACTCTGTTGTTTATTGGGACTGTTGTTCATTGGGACATTGGGCCAAATTTAAATAAATACGGAGATTCATACTTTATTTCCTTAATCCCATCACAGTCATTTCAAAGAGTGAGGAGGAAATAGGACTACTGTTATGTGATGGTACAGTGGCATCCCCCTTCACCCCCTCCCCCCTACCTGCACCCCCACACCCCACCTGCACCCCCACACCCCCTCCCCCCGGGCCCAGGCTTTGGAGAACCATGAGCAAGAGCATGCAAAGGCCTGAACATTATGTAGATTTTAGATGCCAACATTGTATTTTTTAAGCCAACATGTATATTTTTTTGTCATTTTTTGTGTGCACTTTGCTGAAAGCAGCCAGGCTTTTAGTTTAAATTTCCTTCAAACAAGGAAAGTCGGGGAATGTGATGTTTTTTGAGAAGGAAGAAAAGGTAACGTAAACGTGTAAAATTAATGCTGCAATTGCACAGACATCTTTTAAAACAGAACCTTGCAATATTGGGAGTGCCTCCATATATGTAGTTCTCTTGGTACATTTTTTAACAACAGTGAAGAATTTATAATATTGAGAGAGGAAACTTGATGTACTTGAATAGGTACATCAGGTTTGATAGCACATATTAAATAAAGTTCATTTTAACAAAACCAGAATTTGTTGGAACTTACATGACGGTTTTGAGGGTCATGGTTGACTCTCATCTTCAGAATGATTGTTTATCCTTCTTCTTGACTGGAAGAGAACCACCAATAGAGGGCTCACTCCTATCCAGAAGAGGATCATAAACATGGCTGATAAAGTGGCTCCCCTCATCTCTATTCATGACATGGGGGCCCTTTCTTCGGATCCATATGGCTTCCCGAATCTTTCCCTTTACACTCGAAACTGTCATGTAAGTTCCAACAAATTCTGAACTTTATTTAATAGAAACTTGGATGTATGTGGGTGAAACAGTCCATCTTAGAGTGACTTTGTCCATGAACTGCAGCCACTGAAAATGCATTAGAAAATAGCAGTATTTGCTCAGACAGTTTTGAAGGACCTCGGCTGCTCACACAATCCTTATGGAATAAAACCATTCAATAAATAACATCATCTGAGACTTTTAACTGGAGACAAGAGAAGATGCCATTTTCCTTTTCTCTACTTCAAAAGGACAGGAATTGCACAGGCAATATGGGATCTATTTTACAGGTTGTGCTGTCATAAGTAACTCATGCTGAAGTCACAAGTAGTTCTCCGCAGTGCCTAGTGTGTCTTAATCTTGGCCCTTTGGGCCCAGCACATGATTTTAGTCATTCAGAGATAAATTTTCATTTTTTCACAAAATTTGTAAAAAAATCAAAATGTGTGTGCATTTTTATGATCTTATTCATAATCAGCATGCAAAATGCATTAAAGTGAGTACAAACAAGCCTTATTGGGTCAGTAGCTTCTAAGATTTTCCCAAATTTTCACAAGTTCTGCCACCTCATGTCAAGCCATCAATGGCCCCTCTTGACCTTTAAATCTTGACCTCCCGACCATTGCACTAATAGACAGGGGACTGAGTGGCCCACAGATCTATATTAACCATCGTGCAAAGTTGTATATAGCGTAAGTTTTATTTGCATTTTGTGAAGTTGATTGCTACACAGCAGAACCTATTCAGTATTTGAGTGGTAATATGTAAGGAGAGTGAGAAAAAATAAGAGTTCTTTTTGCATGACCTGAATGATGCTGAACCATCTTAAAGAATGTTTACACCTGTATTGAAGTGTCTTGCTCATGTTGATAGAAGGTGGGCAGAATTCTTGACTGGATATTTTGGGCAAATTTTCAGAGGTGTCATTCTTTTTAAGGTCATATTTTGCTCCTTAAGGATACCCTGCTGTGTTCCAGACTGCCAGAGCTATTTCTAGGCGACAATATTTCTAAAGGTAGATGTTGTGTTACATCTAACACCTGCTGTAGTGAATGTAACCTTTGGCAAATATATATGGTTTGTATGCAGTGATGCACATGTGGTTAATTATCTCATGGCATTGCTCTGGTAACTATGGCCTTGTTCAAGGTGCTCTACCAACTTCATTCATTGGTTCACAAGTCATCACAAGGAGTGGAGCATATCCCTCTCCCTAAAACTAACAAAATGACGAGAATTCACTCTATTAAACACCTAATTTGAGGTTTCTAATTTCACCTGGCGTATGTTCCATGCTTCCACTAGTGAGTTCAATGAGTTAAACTCAGGCAGAGCTCTGAGTAGCACAACCACTGCACCTGACCACAACAGGTGTTTGTGGTTTTATACCAAGACTAGTAGGATCCTGGATCCAGACAGTGTGCACAACAGAACACCAGGCAGTGTACCAATTTTTTTGGTTTATTTGATCTTTCTCTAGACAGGGTAGCCCTTAAAATGCTAAAGGACTGATTTCAAACCTGAAAACACAATGTTCAAAATAATTGAGAATAAATGTTAATTATGCAGTACAGTGTGAAAAATAACAAGTTTGTCAGTTCTTAGTAGGCAGCCTTCATCAAGGCTATGGGAACTATGGAATAAGCTGTTCTTTTAATGTTGCTGTAATTTGAGACGTGTTCAGACGAGGGCTCTAAACTTAAAGTTTACATCATAGTTTTAATTTTTGAAGTTTAACTTGTAGTTAGTGCCCGTGTGAACGCACTCGGGGTTTAGTAAACTTTAAGTTTACTCGAAGTTTAGAACCATAAGATTTCTTATGGTTTAGTCGTGGTTAGCGCGCTGCCCCCTGTTGAGCGTCATAGTTTACGGCCGTGTGGACAGGCTAATCAACAAGCTCGAAGTTTAGTGTGACCTCGCCATGACATAGGTGGGTCGCGATCCTGGTCGCCATTTTATTTATCATAGCAACGGACCATACATTAATCGTGCACTGACCGTACAATCTGATGAAGCATAAATGATCCTGCATACATTATAGTGACCTGACCGTTTCATGAGTCTATAGCAAGCTACAGTGTCCCATTTGAGGAATCCCCATCCAATTTTCATCGGCTTTCGCCACTAAATGTGGCTGCCATTTTGTGCAAGTGAGACGATGCACATGGGCCAAAAAGACCAAGAGCAGTTAAAATGATCCCAATTGGTTAAGAATTACAATCAAGGTAACTAATTGATTTTTTTTAGCCAATCGCTAGACTCGGCAATAGCAATAAAAGTCGATAGAAAGCGCGATGTAAGTGGTTGAAGTTTGTGAGAACATATAATTATTGTTTATTATGAATATTTATAGGGCCTAAGGACAGACAGTATTGACAAGTCATGAAGTCATCAAAATGGCGATTTTGCCGAATGTTTTCCGGCGTGACTTACTACCAATTGTGTATTAAAACAGGTTTTTTAAACGTTTTACTTACACAAAAAATGATAAATATGTAGAAAACTAAGGGATGTTGTTAATAACGCTCTTGATTGTTGGATTAGCAGCACCGGTATATGCGATAAAGGTCTGCTCTAGCTTGCTTTCGAACAGCTTCGAAGGGCCGTGCCTGTGTTGTTTGTGCTAGTTCGCAATGCGACCCTAAATATACCTTAAGGAACTTGGCATTGTTTCCATTTCCAACCATCCCTGGTGATGTGAAAAAAGGGTGAGCAAAAATGATTTGCAAACCTGTTAGCAACTCAAATTGTTTTCTTTCCAAAACCATCCACGGCAGTAAGGGCGAGTGCGCATTCTTTCGAACCAAGGGGGAAACACTCTAATCAGGCAGTTTTTGGCTAATGTTCTGCTAATTTTATATCTCCACACCCCGATAGCTCTTGGATATGCAACATGTTAAAATTAGAGAATAAAGGTATGATTTTGGGAACCGGTACTCTCTTTACGACGAATTGAACCCAAGGCGATACCATTATTTTAAGTGGAAGAACGAGGCCGGAGGCCGAGTTCTTCCACGCAAAAATAATGGTGTCGCCGGGTTCAATTCGTCGTAAAGAGAGTACCGGTTCCCAAAATCATACCTTTATTCTCATTCTTAAACAGCTTTATCATTTAAGATCATCTTTAACCCAATTTCGCGATGCTTTACAGCTGAAATACAACAAGAAAGGATTGCCATCACCCAGTGAAAACAATCGAACAACCCGCTGAACGCAACGATCATACGCAACAAGACGCAACGTTGGCAGGCGCGCGCGAAAGTAGCAAAACGCGGTATGACGCGAGCGCTTCAACCTAAAAATAACTTCAATGCGCAGCGCGTACTACCTGGGTTCAATTAAACGAATTGAACCCGGGCATCAGCCAATGAAATTGCTTACATTTTCACAGCTGTTTAAGAATTTCAAATAATTTTTGCTTTCCACCCAAAATGAGCCTGTTTATTCCTACACATAATTTTCCCAGTTGAAGTATTAAATGCATCCCCACTTGGGAAAAAAATTAGGCCTATTAGTGTATACATATCGATAATAGGAAAGTTAGGTTTGATTAATGTTAAAATCATTCCTCAATCAATGAAGCAAGTTCAGGTTTTGAATAAGAAATGAACACATTACACAAAAAAAAAAAAAAAAAAAAAGGTTTTTTAAACGTTTTACTTACACAAAAAATGATAAATATGTAGAAAACTAAGGGATGTTGTTAATAACGCTCTTGATTGTTGGATTAGCAGCACCGGTATATGCGATAAAGGTCTGCTCTAGCATGCTTTCGAACAGCTTCGAAGGGCCGTGCCTGTGTTGTTTGCGCTAGTTCGCAATGCGACCCTAAATATACCTTAAGGAACTTGGCATTGTTTCCATTTCCAACCATCCCTGGTGATGTGAAAAAAGGGTGAGCAAAAATGATTTGCAAAACTGTTAGCAACTCAAATTGTTTTCTTTCCAAAACCATCCACGGCAGTAAGGGCGAGTGCGCATTCTTTCGAACCAAGGGGGAAACACTCTAATCAGGCAGTTTTTGGCTAATGTTCTGCTAATTTTATATCTCCACACCCCGATAGCTCTTGGATATGCAACATGTTAAAATTTCAAATAATTTTTGCTTTCCACCCAAAATGAGCCTGTTTATTCCTACACATAATTTTCCCAGTTGAAGTATTAAATGAATCCCCACTTGGGAAAAAAAGTAGGCCTATTAGTGTATACATATCGATAATATTAGGTTTGATTAATGTTAAAATCATTCCTCAATCAATGAAGCAAGTTGAGGTTTTGAATAAGAAATGAACACATTACACAAACCCCCCACTGATGCAGTATGATGTATGCCATCGATTCTAGCATCATATGTGTGTACAGAGCTATTATTAGGGAGCACCTTGTATGCATTTCAGAATTTTACAATTCAAAACCAAATTTTGGAGATACATGTATGTAAATAAGATGTAACATAGCCTTGAAATCTTGTTTACATGAAATGAGGTTTTAGCACAAATCCCCAGTAGTAGAGTACATGCATATATTTTGCAGAAGTGCAAATATTTGTGGGTTTTCCATGAAGAGTTGAGTTTGGTGTTCACAAACCTATTTATCTTATGCACACAGAAATGAATTTTAAACTTCTGGTAAGAGTGAATGCATCATGTGTTTTTCGTGTCGCCTGCCTTAAGGCAGAAAACACATAGGGATCACTTTGTCCACAGTTGTTGTAGTTTGTTGTTATTGATGTCGGCTGTTTTGAAAAAGTGTTAACATTTGCCTGTAATATCCGCATACTTCAATGGAATTTTAACAACCAAACTCGAAGTATGGTGGCAACGTGGAATCCCTCACTGTTGAGGAGGTCAAAGGTTACATACCAAGGTCAAAGGTTATGCGAGGTCAAGTTGTAAGATAGGCTGAAAATGTAAAATTGACCTGAATTGAAAAGTTGAAGTTCAATTGGAACCAAACTTGGTTTATGGATATTACGTGCAAACCCTCATTTGTTTATGAGGTTAAAGGTCACATGTCAAGGTCAAAGGTCATATGAGGCCTATCATTTACAAAGCTCGGCAGCATGCAACACAAGCGGTCTGAGGACCGCAATATTTTATAGTCAAGCTTTTATTATTGTCCCCACTTAAATTTAGGAAGGGTACTCTAGCAGCTTAATCGTTGTCCAGATGTATGTGAGATTGGGCGGCAAGTTAGGCCAAAAAAATTGTAGTGTTGCCCTCCCCAGCTTAAAATCAGGAAGGTCGGTCGGTCGTTTTTTTTTTTGGTACCCTTTCTCCAGAAAGTGATTGCTATTCATGTAAAATCCAGCTAAATACATAAGAGGGGCATTCAGATATCTATTAGAAAATGTTTCTTGTAACTGAACTGTATGACGTTGTGCAGTAGCGCTTGACGGAATGAATGGCAATACCTCATTTGCATCCATGGGACTTCGATATGAAACGTCTACCGGAGAACCATGTTAGCATGGTTAACCTTTCACCTGGGAAATTCCAAGTTTTGCTTACAAGTTCAAAAAATATTTTGAATTTCTAAAATGTGAGAAATAAAAGAAGAAATAAAGTTCATGTGGGAGAAGTCTCGACAAATGGCTACACTATCAAGCATTTGCTCATAACATCAAACCGCAAGATCGATATCAACTGAAAATTTGGGAAGAAGCTTTTCCCAACAATATCTAATGAACATTCATAAAAGAAGGTTCTAGAATAATAAAATGCACCTTCAATTATGTAAATCCCTGATGGAGCAGCTGCAGGCATTTGAAGAACTTACAAACAATATTAATGTTTCAACTTCAAGGTAGCGCCTGCAATTAGTTTGAAATTGAAACAATTTGAGATCCACTCGCATTAGAACGAGCATGTGAGATTATTCTGAATTTCCAGGGCATCTTTTGATGTTATGCACTCTCATTTCACCACCGCATTTGATGTTGGTTAAGTCTTGAATTACATGTAAAAAGATGCAAACACGATCAAGGTGTTTATACATGTAACATTAATCCCAGTAGAGTGTATTGAATGTCATAATGGAATGGAAGATTATACGCATAACATCAAACGTAATTTTGCCGGGAAGAAAATAATTTCAGAGACCATTTGTGCTCAGTCAAGCATAGCAAGGGAGATGTCACAATTGTTGATTTTTAGAGCACTGTAATATGCAGTTTTAGGTTGATTTTGCTTGGGCTATCAATATCTTCAAGAAAATTTTGGATAGGGTTTTAATGAAATTAGTCAAGAAATCAAAAAATAATTATTTTTCCACCAGTGCACCGATGACCCCCCCCCCCAAAAAAAACAAGTTCCCATGGGGCTAATGGCAATATTTTGGTTCATCCCATAGTGTAGTTATTGTACTCCAATTTGCTTTTTATCCCATCTCTCTAGGATAAATCGTTTTTGAGAAATCCTGTTTGCAGTGATGCCATATTGTTAAAATTGACTTTTTAGATACAGGTAATTAAGTCTAGAAACACTGTTTTTTAAATTTTTTGTATGTTTTAGAAACACAGTTTTACTTTCACGGTGAATTAATTGCTTGAATTTTAAAAGATACTTTTGAAAATTAGAGCTCAAAAGGTAAATTACATTTTGAGATATAAATTTTTAAAGTGGAAAAAACTAAACATCGCAGCTTGAAAAACAATAAAATACATAAGATGTTAAAAACAATAGAAAACATAAGAAATTCCAATTCACAAAGTTCAATTTTTTACCTTAACTTTTGAACGGAAGCTCCGATTTTGTCAAACAAAAAGCAATAGAAGGTAATTTTTTCCTTGATTTAAATATGATTTCATTTTTTTTCCCTTCCAATGATATATTCCCCCTTAATCTTGTCAAGATCTTTCAGCATAAGTTACTGAAGTTCTGGTGCAGTCTGTTTGTCATTATGATGAGCAACATTGAAAATAGACTATCAGAACTACAGTAGTCCAAATGAAGGAAGACATGAGTGATTCAGCACACAACCCCCTGGGCACTATGGGACAATTTGATTGGTTATTAAAAGGTTCCATGGCCCGATCGCTAATAAGCCTCGTCCTCAGAAGCCCCAGATTGTACCGGAAGTGGTCAACATTTTGGTATCAGAAGAAAGCTACTATTTTTCTCATTTAGTATGTGAAATCTTAGCCCACCAAAGGATGGTTTGGTCTGGAGTATGTGCGCAAATGTGCCACCAGTTTGGTCTCGGACAATATTATTTACCACGGTAGCTCTACCGGGGCTTACAACATCCGTTTTAGCTCTCGCATCAAAACGGATTGGGAAATACTTGTTGCGAAACTACAGATGGGGTTTTGGAGTGAAGGCCAATCTATCAAAGATGATGAAAATTCAATCCTTAAATCGAGGCATCCACGGTAAGAGGGGAATGGTGGTAATGGCCAATCAGAGATGATTACATAAAGCTTATTGGTCTATATCATGATGCCATGTAATGAGTCTAATCAAAGATGCGTGTAATAAAGGTTGGAGTATAAACCTCGGGGGGAAAGCTAAATTTGCTCTTATTATATCATGATTACACTTAATGCAGCGAGGACAGTCCACATGATAATTTGGTCAAAAGTGGGGGTGCCAGTACTGGAGACTCAAAATGAGTTTCATGTTAGGCCGCCAGTGGAATGCAATGTGTTGGAATTCTGAAAGGTTTACAATCAATTTGTAGAGCGAAGGGCATCAATATTTCATCATTGAACAATAAACAAATGTGATACAACCTACATTTCTTGTAATGTGTTATGATTTAATGTGGTCCAAATTCTTTTGTTTGCTTTCATAACTTCCTATTTAAGATTTGCACTGGTCCCCCCTCTGTGAAAGCTTTGGGTGAATTCCTCCACCGGGGAATAGGATCTCAAATGGATAGCCCATTGGTAAGGACAATCACCACCTCATCTGTGAAGGACATGTTTAAAGTACAAATATCTGCCTAAAAAAAAAAATTGTTTGATTGCGTAACCGACCGACCCTATTTTACTGCCGACCCTAAATATTTTTATTTTTTGTGTGCAAAAAATGGTCATGAAAACGCTGCAATGCAAAAACAGGAATTTACTGACTGTATACTTCGGTACTCTAAAGATTGCATGACATTCCAAAATGACCAATAAAACAGATGTGTTACAAAACGTGAAGAGTCATTTGTTTTTGTATGTGTGTCATATATCGTGTGTTTCTGGTATGTGACCTAAAAAAAAAAAAAAAAATCCGACCTTCCTCCCCTCTTTTTTTTTCTATGTTACGCCAATCAAACAATTTTGTTTAGCCTTATTCTCACACTGTAGTAAAACTTAGGGCCTGAGATGTTTTTTTTTTCAATGGTTCGCCATAGAGGGGCTCCATTTGTGGTTGACCACACTATAATAAATTGTCAATATGTATGTAAATGTTGTTTTCTGCAACTAAAGTGAATTTTTTGAACAAGGTCAGGAGTAAGGTTTTGGATCAAAGGGCGCTTTAATGATGGCAGCATAATTTCCCCCTTTTTTGGAGTTTTTTAACATTTTTAATTTGATAACATTACAAAATACAGTATATTCCATATTCAAATGCTTCAAACAGACAAAATTCACAATATTTCAAAGACGAGTCACAGAAAATTTCATAGTGGTATTCAGAATATTCTGAATCAAAGTAGGTCATGAGGTCATAGAGGTCACCAATTCAAAATTGGGCTGCCGCCACATTGGTGGCAAATTGGTTCAATTTTTGGTGACTCTTTTGGTTGAGTTTTGCTGTAAAAAAATACTTTAATCCATGCCTATTTTACATCAAAGATGATGAAATCCACTTCGAATGAAGGGGTGAAAACAACTATGTACTATTGGAAAACTGCATTTTCAACAGTTTCCAAATTTTGAAGTCGTGAAGTTGTTTCAGTTTGTACTCTTAAGGCCCAGACATTGTTTTGACACCAGCTTTGGGCGAAGCTTCGTGCTAATCCTACCCCCAAATTTCAAGGTATTTGCAGCTTAAAAAAGGGTGGCACTATACTCACTCGAGTCGGTATACGTTACTTAATTTCAATGTCTAACACCCTGCCTACACAAGTTTGAGAAATTCACATCTTAAAATAACTAGCTAACACCTCCCTATTGCAGGCACCTCAAAATCATTTGGGTTTAGCTCTAGGCTGACGAGTGCAAGTTCTAGTTGCACTCCTTTTTCACATCAACTTGAGTACATGCTCATTTACTAGAGTATAGTTAAATTGTGGTTGTGATAGAAGTGGGTCATTACATACTCCTGTAATTTTCCCAAAAGATCAGTCAAATCTGGCTGTAAATATCCTCAAGTACAACACTTCTGTGCATTTTGCCCTCTTTGTAATTCTCATGTCAATTGAGTGATTTGGTTTTTATCTACCATATAATGCATATGCCCGTGTATTAGGCAGCTGATGCAAATTGCTTGATTAAGCGTGATATCCCCCGGTCATGCTGGTATGAGACCAGCCCATTTCTGACTTTTCTCTTCCTCTTCTTCCCGTATTCCTTCCCCTCCCTCCCGAGCGATAGGCTGAAACAGAATTCATTAGGGTATAAAAGCTCTTTTTCCACACCTAAAGTGGTAGATTCTCAGTTGCTGCTTTGGGAATATCAAAGTAATAAGGATCAGGGTTGGATGTTTTTTTGTGAAGATAAAGTTAAAAAGAAATAAGTTTGTGTTTTTTTTCTAGATTAAGTTTTACATTTCTGACTTTGTCAACAGCATTTCATAAATATGGATTCCTAGACTGTATTTTAAGTTCTCTTATGACAAGTGGATCTCAAGAGAACTCCAGCAATAGAGGGATATTGAAATGAAATAAAACCCCAACTGCGTGAAGCAAATGTAAATGTTTCTTGTTGTGATATTCCATAGAAATTGAAGTAATATGCCTTAACTGATTAAGGTTCGTTCATACTTCTACTTGAATACAGTGCGTGCCTGCTGACACTGCTGACCTATCGATATATCACTTTCTAACTGCAACATTGATTCAACCCACTGCATGCCAATTTCACAAAATTTAACTTGTTGCAGTACTGCATTTGCAGTACCTTGGGCAGAGACTATTTGGGCAATGCAATGCAATGCAACATGGCACTGGCAGTGCATTAGAAGGGTCAATGGACCTTTATAGTTTTCATGGCAGTGACTTCACTGCCCCCATTCATTGTGCAAATGTGGTGGGTTTCACAAAGATTTCAACACATCGTAGAGACATTTATAAGCAGATGCATCCTAAGTTACTGTTAATGAATGCCGTCCTTACGATAGGTTTCGATTCAAAAGTGCACTATTAACACATTTTTTTTTTTGAAGATCGCCACCAATTTTTCAAAAATTGAGATTTTTAACACGGTTGCCGATTGGTAACTGGCTAGTAACTATACTGTGAATGGTTAAGCTCGAAAAGTCTGTTGTCACAAACGAAGGAATTTTGTAAATTAGAATAATTTATTATCTGAATCTCCCGATAATACTTCACCGGCTGGGCTGGAAACGGCCTTCCAATGTGAAATAGCCCGGAAATAGCGTCATGTATTTGTGTTCGTTGTTTTTTTAAAAATTAGTTTGTTTTTATTGTTCAGGCAATCAAGTTAAAGGTTATTTTCTCGACGTGTCACTATTTCATCATGGAACGGACAATCAACGTAGCATTTTCCAGCTCTGCCGTTAAGTCCAATCTGGGATCCGCAATTCTAATTACAAATCGCTTTTTTTTATTTTGTGATAATACGCATTTTTTAGCATTTTTCCTCCCCCCCCCTTTTCGTTCGCAGTATAGTTTACTAAACAATTACCAACGTACTACTGTGCAAAAATTCAAATTTTGAAATTGGGGGCGCTCTTCCAAAAGGATGCCAATATTAGCTTTAATCCATAATCCCCACCACCTTCACGCTGGATAGGTACTTGTACATAAACTTAGCATTTCCAGCTCTGCTGCCGTTCAAGTCCAATCTGGTCCCAATTCTACAATTAACAAAATCACTTATTTTATGATAATACGATTTTTTAGCAATGTTCTCGTTCGCAAGGTATAGTTTCCTAGAAAATTGCCAACCGTATGTGCCAAAATATCAATTTTGAAATTGGGGGTGCTCTTTCAAAAAATGTGCTACATATTGCTTTAAGTCTTAGTGAACTCCACACCTAGAATGCTTTTTAGCATATTTTGAAAAACACAATGGCCATAACTCACCCACAGAGGTTCTATATAGATAGAAGCGGCAAAATGTTACGTAAGCTTTAGAAATACACCGTCCCGCATGTTTTGCCAACCAAAAAACACGAGTACCAACATAGAAGCAATGGCCTCCTCCGCTTCTTTCGACCCATACGTGGGTGCCGATTTGCATATACACTAATCGGTAGGTGATTCAAAATTAATGTATGTGTTAGAGGTGGGCCATGTGTATAATAGTGTACTGATCATTGTTGCTCAGAAAGATACTCTTTTTGCTCATAATGCATGCGCGCTTAGGTGAAAAAGAATGTATTCATTTAGGCGGTTTATTTCAAACAAGACGCCTGATGTGTCATTTTTTCCCAAATTCGTTGTGTTTGGCCAGGGGTAGGACAAAATGTAACCACCCAAGAGCACCCAACATACCAACACCTTGATAATTTGACGGAATTGGTTTGTATCGTTGCATTATTGTGTATACCAGCACCCAAACTAATAATTTTCGGCACGTCAAATGTCAGCGCCACACACACAACTATTGCTTTTGGTTGTCTCTAAATGCTTGTTTAAGAATTGATTCTGACAGGTGGACAAGGTCCAACAATGGGATGTTCTCAGCTGTATGTGGCAGTCATTGGAAAAAGACCTGCAATACATAAATTAAAGTTTAATTATAATTGCTTTCCAACAGTGGAAATTCTTGTGATTGAGGTTTATTTTTTTGGTATTTTTCAATAATTTTTCCTTTTTTAAATTTTTAAAACCCGTTTTTCTAAATTTTGAAAAATCATGCTAAATTCAGCCCTTTTTTGCTGCTCCTGGAAATTTCAACCTTCAACGAGTAAAATCTGGCTCAAAACCGCCCCCCAAAACCAGAAAATCTGCTTCAAACTGGAAAAATTGCCCCCTCTTACATGTGACCCCTGCAGGTTGTAGCTTGCACATTGTTTAGTGTGGGGTGTTTTAATTTGATGACATATTTTATTCATTGTGCATAAAATTGGTCAATATTTGCATAAAATTGATTAATTGTGTCTTTTTTGCTCTTTGGGTAGTGGCTTCTAGAGTTTTAAAATTTGTGTTTTGTGGTGGGCTCTGAGCTGAGTGGTGGGCTCTCCGCCCACCACCGCCCACATGTAGCTACATCCCTGGACCCCTGTTATGCCCCTGCCTTATTGGGTTGATTTGTTTTTCTTCTTCGAAAATCATTTTTTTTCTTCAAACAAGTAAAAATACCGGTATCACCACCCCGTGATGTACACCTAGAAGATTCTTTGTAGTTGCGAATGTATAAGGAATTGTGCTGTTAGTGAAGACTCGTTTCTCTGTGTGTGTCAAACTAGCTGGCAAGATAGGTACACAAAGATCATCAGCAAGAAGCACCACAATGACATTATGCCATAAGGAACCATTTTCTGTCCATCAGTTTGTTTGCACTCCATTTGAAAGGAAAATTTTGCTTTTCAAATTCCCTGTTCATCATCCTGCTTTGTTTTGTTGACTCAAGCCCCTACGCAGTGCTAAAAATAAGATGCTTATTTGTTGAGAGTCATGTTGTGGTGGCTTGAGGGATACAAAGTCAACATCATGACTGCTCAATGTGTGCCCAGAACTGCAGTCTTTTGACAGTCCTTTCTTGAGTTTTCATTCCCTCACTTTATGATTACCTACCTTGAGCTTGAAAGATTCTACAAAGTAAAGAAAGTCAAATTCATCAAAGAATTACATGAAGTCAAATTTTTAAAGTGTGGACTGAAAACAGTTCGATTTTCTCCTGCTCCTGTGACTAACTGAAAAATGTGCCATTGAGAATGCAACAAAAATGCTTAAAGTTGACCTTTTACATATTTAAACCAAGAGCCAATCCCTCATGGTAAGCACTCACCCAAAATAATCAGAAGAAATTACAACATACAGATTGAACACCACAAATCAATGTTTTAGAAACTTGTAGTGTAGCCTGTGTTTTGGGCCGCCATCTAGAGCTGGCAGGACCACTTTGCACTCCGTTGTGCGTGTGTCTGTAGGTGTGTATGTGGTGTTTGTGTGATGTGTGTGTCAAAAATTGTTAATGTTTTTTTTAAATTGACCTCATTGAAAAGTTAACTTCAATTGGAACCAAACTTCTGTCATAGAGTTGCCCAATGGGAATCCCTCATATGTTGATGATGTCAAGGGTCAGGTTGACAAGGTCAAGGTCTTTGAGGTCAATTGAAAAATGGGCTAAAAATGTAAAATTGATCTAAATTGAAAACTTGAGTTCATTGGAACCAACTTTTGTCATAGGTGCATCATGCTATCCCTCATATGTTTGATGAAGATCAAAGGTCACGTGCCAGGTCAAAGGTCATGCTGGGGCGGCCCACAGCTTATATTCTTTGATATAGTGAGCGCGAGCCAGAAGACCGCGAATTCTAGTTTCTACATTGTTTAGAATAGAACCTAAATATAAAATGCCTGCCATATGTTGAATACCTATGTTCAAGCCTCGCCATTGCAAACGTTTTTTTACAGGTATAAGAGACAAGAAATGATACGGTTTATGACCTAGATTTCCCCAAGTGTAAAATTGAAAATGTTTTCATTTTAGAATTTGTCCCCATAGTAAAATGATTCACATTAATGTACTCTGTTGTGCTCAATTATGTGGAGGTCAGCTAAGTGTTAAATATTTACAACCACCTTTCACTGAATATGTCATTCCTTATTTAGATGCGCTTTGACATCCTTGGGGCATTAACTGCTTTGAGAAGTGGGGAGTGTTAGAGGCCATCTTTTTCATGGATAATTTCAAGCTTTATTCAGAAAAGCCAGGTATTGATCAATCTTAAGTTTTATCGTAGCTTTTAGAAGAAAAAAATACCACCAGAAGCTGCTTTTCCTAAGAAGCCAGAAACTGCAAGCTTGATCATAGCTTTTTAAAATTTACCACCAAAAGTTAGCTTTTCCTAGAAAAAGCCAGTGCCAGGCTTTATCCTTAGCTTTCAAAAATTCCCCAATTTACTGCAAAAGTCTGCTATTTTTTCCTAGAAAAAGTGGGATTTTAAAATCCACTGGGCCCTTTTTCATAGCTTTCAATATCCACATTTATACTGCTTTTTATAGGAAAGGCTAGGATGGATTGCCAACCTTTATTCAATTTATCCGTTTTACTAAATTGAATGTATTTTCATCTATTTTCAGATAAAAAAAAACACAGGATCCCCACCGCCGATTTTTTATTCTAGGATTTCCAATCTAAAATTGACGAAAAATTTCACATTCAGATTTTCTGGATGTCCTGGATTCTTCTAGCTTTTATTCTCGGATTATCTGAGATTCTCTGGCATTTGCCAAGCTTGGTTTCTCATGGGACAATTCAGTATTCTAATGAACAGTTCATACATAACGGACATCACAAAACAGTACTATACATAATTTATAATTTCAGTAATTTATGTAGATGTATACAGTATGGTATAGTACATCTATAGCAAGTACATTACATTACAATACGAATGCTTCCGAGGGAATGGTAAAATCTATTTCCCGAGTTGATGTGGAGTCTGTAGCCAATGTAAGATCTAGTCCAAGTATGTGGTCAGGCCCCTGCTTGTCCCCCAGCAAAATAATCTATCCAATCCATCTAATATTTTGCTTCCCTCTTTTTAAAGGCCAGATAACACTGGCAATTTATTTTTGTGGGAGTTCGTCATCTGAGCTGACACCTGAGGTAGTCCACCACAAAAACAATTCCATTGAAATCTGATACTAAAAAAAATCAACTGTGGTTTGTTTGTGGGTGTTGATTGTTTGTTTGTCCGGCTTGCGTTTGCCGCTCCTTTAACATACGGATATGAATTTTTGGTGTAGTTTTCGAGGGCATGTTGGCGGTCAAAAAGGTCATCAGGGTCATTATTGGGTAACTTGGCCTTGCTTTGACGTATGGAGATATGAGGTTTTGGTATGGTGATAGTTTTGCCGTACATCTTTTGTGGTCACATGTCGAGGGGTAATTTTGGGGTCACGGTTCATCCAGGGTCATCTAGAGGGTTACTTATCTAGTGGGGGGCCGCGCGCAGCACGGGCTCCCCCCTAGTTAAACAAAGTAATTACCAACCCCCCAAAAACAAAGAGAGAATAAGAGACAAACCCTGACACACACCACCAATCTGTTGAAAAATAACCATAATATGTTAATTTGTTAAATGTCACCATCATATTTATCAGAAAAAGAAATGCAAATATACAACAAGCAGGCACATAAATGGAATAATAACTCATTTTGAATGCACTGAATATCGTGCTGCCTTTTGAATGTAATAGTAAGGGAGTAAAGCAGCTAGCGATGCATGTTCATTGAGGTGAAGTAATTTTAAAGTGTAACATGGCGAGTACCCTGCAAGGCAGTATCAAGGTAATGCATCGACTGATAGACAGGGTGTGACCAAATAATAATTATAGTTCGTTTTTCCGGGGGAATTTTCCTAACCAAACTTCTATTGAGATGGGCAGGGATGCATTGTATAAAGGTAGTGTGTACTTTTATTCTGGCGTAATTGATAAGCATCCAAGATCCCATATTGTTGATGTCCGGTTCCATGCTCAAATTGTAATCTTATCGAATCGTATAATGTTGATGGCTGCTCCGTGGCAATTATCGTATTTCTTATCATTTAAGCTAGAAGAATGATGCTTGAATTACAAGTAGAGCAGCCATTTTGTACCTTGTAGTTATCATTTCAGAAAGTTCTGGAATTTGAAAATTAGGGTCAGTGTTTGTTTAAATTAACTTTGAAAAAAAAAAGGTCACAAGTCTTTGAAAAATTCGGAAAAAGCAATCATGAAAAAAATAAGGTGTTCCTCTTCCAAAAACGGGAAAGTATACACCTTAGTTTGTAGATGTCCAATTAAACAACCAGGTTGATCCGCATTCAGACAGTAGATTGCACTCAAGTTGACTAACCGGGCAAAAGTGTTTGGGGGTCGCTATAAGCTTATCATTTTCAAAAGGGTCTCCGGCAAAAAAGGTTGGAACCATGGCTTAGTCACTTGACGGAAGTTGTTTAGGGAAAGATACTTTAATAGCAGTGAAAACCCTACCAAAGTGTAAAATTAGTCTCTTTGATGCTAAGCTTGAACAAAATGGCCTGAATGTTGTATGTTGGCACTTCAAAACCTGCCCATTGGATTCAGAAGTGACCAATTTGAGTAAGAAGAAGTGGGACTCTCTGAGAGCATTGGAACCATACTAGCAGTTGCCGTAATAATATCTGTAATAAAAGCCCTAGGCGTTAATATCAAAAAGGAGGCGTTATTATGGCGTCATTGTACAGGTTAAAATTTCCATGCAAAGCAAAGGCACCCATACTGCTGCATACCAGCCTAATAAAATGGTCTATTTACACATTTTACTCAAACAGATAAATTCTTTGAAAAATCTACTTTACACTTACCAAGGTATGTACACTTTATTAAACCCTTACCAAAGGTATGTACAACTTTAGCTACACTTATAGCAATCAAAATCAATCAAATTTATAGTTGATCAAATCAATCAAATTGATTTTGTTCATCACATCCTCATATCAAACAATGAAATACAAGATTGAAATTGCAGTACAACACATAAAATGGATTACCACAATAGAACCCAGATTATCTTCTAGGATATAATTCATTAGAGAATAGTGATGACGAGGTAACTGCTAACGCTAAGGCGTGAAAGCAGTAACCCCTAAAACCCCCTCACCTAACTTACGTGTTACTCTAAGACAAGAGACAGATAACAAAAGAAATTACAAATCAAGACAAAGAAAAAAGGACAGGACACAATACGATACACATACATGGACAAAAACAAAGACAGCCGACAGTCAAATTCCAAGGATAAGGAGGTACAACAGAGTAAAAAGACAGAAATTGGAAGTTGATGACAGCAATCTACAAATTGAGGACTCTTTTTCATATTAATTTTGAGGAAGATAAAGTTGGGGAGTTTTTAAAGAAGAAGATTAGCACCATAGTAGAGTTCCTTGGAACATCACGTAACAAAAACACCGCACAGATGTCGTGAGCACTAATATCGAGCTCCCAGAAAATCACGCAAAATCAACAATTAACCAAACCAGCAGCAAAAATTACCAATCACCATCTTCCTAAGTCTCCAGTGACCATCGTAAAAGCCCGAAAGGTCACAAGAGTAACTAGATTGACGCTAAATCGACGACAACGCCAAGCTATGGTATAAATGTGAAGATGAAAACGGAATTGGATCCACGACAATCGATACTCGGACAAAGCAGCCGGGAGTTTCAGCAATACCCATTGACATGCTCGACACTGTACAAGAGACTATCCGTGAGCTACTGCTAAAGGAGTCGAATTTGCTCCAGCCCATTATATCATCACTTGTGGCTGGATTCCTGAAATCTCCTGAGGTATTCGACCCCTTGGTTGGGTATGATTAACCAAAATACATTTACCAAAGGTATGTACACTTTATCTACACTTACCAAAGGTATGTACACTTTAACAATGCGACCTGAAGCACAAGGTAAAGTGTGCACAAATTATTCAGTTTTAGCAAATCTGACGCCAATTTTATAATCGCAGTTGTCATTGTTTACTTGTTTGTGTGGCATGATTTTTTTGTGTTTTTTTTGGTACTTTTTAAAAAAAATGATTGCAACACATGGGGCTTAGAAGATTTTCGGAGGGGGGGGGGGCTCACTCGGCCTCTGCAGTGGAAGGATGCGCTAGGGGGAAGCTTTGGAATTTGATGTTTTGGTTAAAAAGTAAGGTTATTGGGGGGCTCGAGGGTATTCGAGCCCCTGCCACCAAAATTTTGGGGGTGCCCAGCCCCCCTACTTCTTAAGCTATGCAACAGAAAATTAGACAATGAAAAAAAATGCAAATGTAGTATGAAAATGTAATATAGAAGTATATCTCCAATGTACAGAATACAGGAACACAAATATGATTTTGACAAATGTGCCATTAGCAGGGGACTGTAGTGTAAGAGTGTGCGCTTCCGGATTAAAAATTGTGGAATTTTTGCACACAACTACTTTAGGCATTGTAATCATAAAATTGATTGGAAGCACTTGCCAACCCCCTTAATTTCCCCCAGCTTGGGTTTCAAGGTTATACAGGGGTCAAAAATTTAAAATGTTCTGAAGTGTTAAAAGCACAACCATGGTGTTGTCTGGTCACAAGGATCCAAAAAGGTTATACTTTATACTATTAGGGCTTATAGTTCCGGAGTTATGGGGTAAAAAACTGTAAAAATGGCTGAAAAAAGTCAATTTTGGTGTGTACATGGGTCAAAAGTTAAAAGTTGCTGTTTTCAGTTTTAATATGTGGGGGAAATTGTTTCCCTAGCTTAAAGGATTGAAAATAAGGAATAGGTGCCTTATTGTTATGCTTAGTTTTCACGTTATCGAACAATAGGTCACAGGTCAATAGAATCCCAATAGCTGCCGATAGCTTTTGACTTTATTCGCCATTTTGGTTAATAACCAGATACGTAAGATAGTCAAAAAACAAAACTATTCCTATATTTCATTCTATTAGCCAAACCAACAATTTGAAACAGACTTTACAAAAATTGGAGCAATTTAATTTGTGACCCACTGTACAAACCAAAATTGACTGTTTTACCATTTTACAGTTTTTACCCCATAATTCCATTTCCTAAACTATAAGTCACAGGTAGTCTAAACTATACCTTTTTGGAATCCTTTGTAACAGACAGACAATTCGTGGTGTCCGTTTCAAAATAATCAGAACATTTTAAAATTTTAACCCGTGCAACCCTTGAAATCCAAGTGGGGGGGGCCATGAAAGGGGTGTGGCAAGTGCTTCCATCAATTTCTTGTTATGAATGTCTAAAGTACTTGTGTACCAAATTCACAATTTTATCCGGATTTGAACACTCCCTGATGATCTGTTCACTACAGTCCCTCACTACTGCGACTTGTGGTTTGTGGTACTTTTGGGAGGAACATTGGTAGGGAAGAAAATGCGGGCATTCATTAGAGAGAGCACTTTTATTACAGACAGTAAGGTCATGTTTATTGGTCCAAAATTTGTATTCTCTCCCTAAATGATAGTAGAGTCAAAATCTATACCTCTGAAAACAAACCAACAAAATTGGAATATTTCCAAAGAGTGAAACTTAAAAACAACAGGAATTTTATTTTGGCCAACCAATAAAGTTGATTTAGGAAAGAGACCGACAAAAATGAAAGGAAAAATCATAAAATCTACCAATTGAATCCATTCTAAATTCTACCTATTTGAAACAAATTTGGATGTTCATGTGCAAATCGACAGGTGAAATTGATATAAAATTAATTGGTTAACAATTGCTATAAAACTTGGTTAATTGTGGTCATTGTTTACTTGTTTGTGTGCTGATTTTGTGTTTTTTTGGTACTTTAAAAAAAAATGATTGCAACACATGGGGCTTAGAAGATTTTCGGAGGGGGGGGGGGCTCACTCGGCCTCTGCAGTGGAAGGATGCGCTAGGGGGAAGCTTTGGGAATTGATGTTTGGTTAAAAAAGTAAGGTTCTTGGGGGGGCTCGAGGTTATTCGAGCCCCTGCCACCAAAATTTTGGGGGTGCCCAGCCCCCCTACTTCTTAAGCTATGCAACAGAAAATTAGACAATGAAAAAAAATGCAAATGTAGTATGAAAATGTAATATAGAAGTATATCTCCAATGTACAGAATACAGGAACACAAATATGATTTTGACAAATGTGCCATTAGCAGGGGACTGTCGTGTAAGAGTGTGCGCTTCCGGATTAAAAATTGTGGAATTTTTGCACACAACTACTTTAGGCATTGTAATCATAAAATTGATTGGAAGCACTTGCCAACCCCCTTAATTTCCCCCAGCTGGGGTTTCAAGGTTATACAGGGGTCAAAAATTTAAAATGTCTGAAGGTGTTATAAAAGCACCATGGTGTTTGTCTGGTCAAAGGATTCAAAAAGGTTATTTTACTTTATACTATCTATGGCTTATAGTTAACCCAGACGACCGCTTATGGGGTAAAAACTGAAAAATGGTGAAAGGTCCAATTTGGTGTGTACATGGGGGTCAAAAGGTTAAAAGGTGCTTTGTTTCAGTTAAATGTGGGGGAAATTGTTTCCCTAGCTTAAAGGATTGAATAAGGAATAGTTTGCCCTTTCGTTATGCTTAGTTTTCACGTTATCTAAAAAAATAGGTCACCAGGTCACTAGAATCCAATAGCTGCCGATAGCTTTTGACTTTCTTAGCCATTTTGGTTAAAACCAGGATACGAAGATATCAAAACTATTCCTTATCATTCTATAAGCTAAACAAACAGTTTGAACCAACATTTTACAAAAATTGGAGCAACTTTTAATTTTTGACCCCCTGTACAAAACCAAAATTGACTTTTTACCATTGTTTTACAGTTTTTTATTTTTACCACACTATTCCTAACTATAAGTCACAGGTAGTGATAACTATACCTTTTTGGGAATCCTTGTAAACCAGACAGACATCATGGTGTACTTTTCAACATAATCAGAACTTTTAAAAAAATTTTAACCCCTGTGCACCTTGAAATCAAGCTGGGGGCCATGAAGGGGTTTGGCAAGTGCTTCCATCAATTTTCTTGATGATGAATGTATAAAGTACTTGGGTACCCAAAATTCACAATGTTATCCGGATTCACACTAACATGAGATCTGTTCACTACAGTCCCCCACTACAGCGACTTGTGTTTGTGGTCTTTTGGGGTACCTTGGTCGGAAGTAAAATGAGGGCATTATTAGAGCGAGCACTCTTATTACAGGACAGTAAGGTTTGTGTTTGGGTTTTTTTTTTTTTGTTTGTTTTTTTTTTGCGTTTTTTGGTCCCAAATTTGGATCTCTTCCTCCCGAAATGCTAGTAGAGTTCCAAAATCTATTACAATTCAAAACAAAACCAACAAACTTGGAATATTTCAAACAAAGAAGGTTGTAAAACTTAAAACAAACTAAAAAATTAAAAAAAAAAAACAATAAAGTTTATTTAAGGAAGGAAAGAGACCAGCAAAATGAAAAGAAAAAGAAAAAACATAAAAATCATACCAAATTGATCCATTCTAACTTTCTACCATATTGAAACAATTTGGATGTTCCTGTTGCAAATTCAGGTGAAATGATTATATAAATTAATGGGTTTAAAATGTGCTATAAACCTTGTTAATTGTGGTCAACGTAATGCTGACAATTTTGAGGTCATTTCAAAGTCATTATAGGGTCATCCAAGGGACAACTCACTGCACATGGGTGTATGGCTCAAAAATGGTTATATTTTCATACATTATCCTTCATTCTGCAGGCTTCATCACCAGACTCATCATTTACCTTCAGTTGCATATTCTTAAAAGCCAGGGGATTTGCACAGTGTCACTTGCAGTATTTTTACAGCTAGCTTGTGGCAGTGACATCATTGCACCATTTTGGTGGCATCTGGACAAGGTTTTGGCAGATTTAAAAGCACATGGTCAATAACTTACCATTCCCCACCTTTCATTAGCGCCATCTTGCTGGGAATGGCAAATTCCATTCCAATTTCTGGAGACTTCTAATCTAAAGAACGACATGCATGATGGATATGATGCATAAAAGTATGGCTCACACTTTGAAGAGCACAGTACTTTGAGGTCTGGGGTATTAAATTGATCTGAATAAGGAATACACAGGTACTTAACACGTTTGTTATGGTTATGATGAGTGAGGTGAAAAGCCTCTATGTGTTGTTGATAGCCCAAAAGAGTGATCTAAAAGGTGCTGGATTAACACCTCAGTAGTTGTATGTAGCAGTCATGGTGAGCAACTCACATACCACGCATACCATTGCTTTTGTTGTTTTTTCTATTAGACATGCCCCAAAACATGGATCTGACAGATGCTAGTGGATTCGCAACCTCAGATGCTATGGAGCAGTCATAGTGAGAACTCAATACCAGGCATACCATGCTTTTTGTTTCTATAGACATGCCCAAAAAAACATTGATCTGACAAGGTGCTGGATTAATTACCTCAGCTGTATGTTGCAGTTATAGTGAGAAATCAATACCAGGCATTACCATTGATTTTTGTTGTTTTATATAGACAGTGCTCGAGTGGGATTATCCTTTAACTCTGTGTAGCAGTCATGGGAAGGAGGGGAGAGAAAGAAGTGAAAAATAGGAAAGGGAGTTTATAAGAAAATAGTTGCAATTTTAGACAAAGTGATGGTCAAAATAAATGATAGTGATACGCACATACGGAGTGCATTTCAGTATGTTGGAATACCATGTTGTGTGAGTGGAAGGAGGTCATAATTGAATAAGCTGCCATTTGTCAGAAATTCACATCAAGCATATATATGCAAGGTATTGGCCGTCAGTGGATCTTCAATGTTTCTCAGGGGACACAGTCGTCTGAACTATTTCAAGAGCCACTGACTCAAGAAAAAATAAATTTGAGTTATCCTTATAACATGGCAGCACATAGTATCATTTATGGCAGGCACACAGATATATTTCTCATGGAAGCTAATTGCACTATAGATCTTTGGGGACTCACACACGACAATGTTTCTTTCCTGACGGATCTTACAATTTGAAACATTCCACAGGTAAGTCCCTTGAACCATAGCACACATTTGAAAGGCCAGTTACAGTATGTGATAAGGTGTACAACAATAAATAGACTCGCTTCGTAAATGTTGAGTCCCCATCCACCAGCCATCTATTCAACCGATATGTTGGTGAATGCATTTTCTTAGTGAGATTATTTAATTGGCTACTTGTTGCCTTGATTTTTTACAATTTCAATGGTTATGGTTTTATTTATAACGTCATTCATGTGAGCTTCTGTTTGTTGATATAAAACCGTGTTGTAATAAAGCTTTATGTACCGGGTATTCATCTATGAACAGGTAATGGAAAAAAAGGTTTATGGCAATCGGTATGTGGTACAGGTCACGCCATGCAATGCCACTGTGCTTGCAGAACTCCTTAATGGGCCCAAAGGCCAGTTCAGCTGAGATGATGAATTAAATAATGCTTTCAAAGATTTGAACAGTTATATTTTTGTGAATTCAGCAGAATGCAGGCCACTTAATTGAACAGTAATTCCTAACCTCAAAGTGCTTATCAGAAGTTTCCCAATTAAAACACCCAAAATTTTTTTATCTTTCTTATACAGTAGCATTAAAACAGAGCATTTAAAAAGAAAAAAAATATATTGGTCTGACCGTATGATGTGATAAGGAATTTCTTAGTAATGCTGACATTGGGATTGCACATGCAGAAGTTGAAAACAAATGGAGCGAAGGCCAATTTAATATGAGAACTTCAGAATCCTTAAAATCGGGGCCGGTCCCCCTTGTAAAGTATTGGTCCTCTTTTTAACAAAAGGCAAATGCATGGGAGATGCGAGTGAGCACTTCAAAGAGAACTCTTTGGAGATCTGTTAAATGACCAGCCTCCAATTGCCAGGTCAGTTTATTGAAGGAATGTGATGAATGAGAACAGCGGAATGAGTTTTAAAAAATTAGCCCAATTTAATTACTGGATTTCCTTATGAATTCTTCATAATAAAATATGTCAACTGTCAAAAATTGATGAAACATCTTGTATTGTCCTTTGGAGACAATAAACATGTTATTCTAGTCCACTTAATAAATCATCGCTTCATCAATTCAAAAATTGCATTCAAAAATCAGTTTGGGACTGCCTCACAAAAACAAACAGCATTCGCTGCATTTATTTTAAATACCGAACCACATTGTTTATGCTGTGTTTACTGCAGTACATGCATGGGCTTAAAGTTCCCGGCCCGCGTAAAAGGCAAGTATTGCCATTCCCAAAAACACAATAATCGTGATCAAGGAAGATGCACCTATGGACCCAGGAGTCTGTACCGGGACTAAAGAGTAGACCCAACAGAGTTGAGGATTAATTACAAAATGTCTGATCATGCTGCTACCTGCCTACTGACAGCGGTACAACACACTTTAAAACAATTCTCTATTACATGTATGCCTTTCAGATAGCATTTTAAGTAATGCGTGAATATCATGAGAAAGACATGGTCAGTCGGAAAACTAGAAAGGTGAAAAGAAGTTCAAATGTGAACTAAAGTGGGTTAAGATGTTGTTGGTTCGGTTAGTTTCAAAGGATGTTATTTCAGAGGTAGTTCCACATGTTAATTGTAATAAAAAAACGAGCAGGTTTCAGGTAGAATCAGTCAGACTTGTGGTGGTTGATGATTGCATGTATGCCAAAACTAGCCCGACTAGGTACTCATGCTTTTGCTCTCTCCTGAGCTGTTGGTATTACTGATAATGCTTACCAAAAACATACCTTTTAGCTCTTGTAGCTGCAGCACTGTACACTAAAATTACCAGCCTTAAATCTTACCTTGTCTAATTATGTGGAGGAAATGTTAACAGAACATTTCAAGTGGAATAATCTCTGAAAAAATCATGTTATAGGAATTAACAAAGGCACTATCAGTGATTGGCTTAATCAGAAATCAAAAAACAATCATCCAAAATCAGAATTGTGCATGTCTGTAACAAGTCTTGAATAGGTATTCTAAAATATCCTACAGTGATCAGACCAAAAGCAAAACCTAATAAGGACAAAAATCGGATATTTTAGTCATTATTCCATACGAAAATTCCTTAACACTTAATTTGAATTGGGATTGGAATCTTTGAACACTGCTGTTTTCTACTTTGTCTGTCAATCTCAAGTTGGAAAAAATAATTTTGGAAAATCTACAGACTTATCCTTCACTTTAAAAGTCTATTCTTGCAATTTAAATATTTTGACTCTTTGGCGGGATCACTGACAGTGGCTTTAAAAACTGGACCAAAAATGATCAACTTCAATTGATGATAAATTGTAATTTCAGTTTTGCTGCTCAACTCTAGGGGTAGCCTGGTTGCCAAGCACTTTTGCCAACAATTACCATGGACAGTAGATTGTAATCTACTTTACCCCAGGGGCACTTCACAATGATATGGGTGTCAGACGGGCACTTCAAAAACCCAGGGTGCATTCCCCAAAGCTATTTGGTGACCGAGATGACAAATTTGCTAATTTTCCAAAAAGCAAGGTTATCTTGAGTGAAAATTTTGGCAATATTTTCAAAACAATGGAGGTCTTTGGGTTAGATTTCACAATTTTCCACAAAAATAGGGGTTCTTGGGTTGCAGTGGTAAGATTTCCAAAAATATAAGGTTTGGGGTTGCATGGGAGGGCTGTGCTTGTCTATATATTAGCGGAGCGGTCGAGCCTTGAAAAGTGCTCAGTTTCGAGTTATCCCTCCCCACCGTACAACGAAACACAACCACCTTTATTGAAGGGGATAAATATATAAAGATTAAGAAACGATGGTTTTTTGGGGTTGAAATATTGGTGGCAGGGCTGATTTCTATGCCGAAAAATGAAAAATTTTGGCTGCAATTTAAGCGAAATAGTATTTTTAATTTTTTAAGGTAAAACTATTACAATCTTATTTTATGGTTATCCTGTTTGTTTATTGATATAGGTTTTATACATGCATAAAGGGTTAAGGTATACTCGTTGTGGTGACGTGTGATAAAAAGGAGTTTTTTTAGGAAAAAGGGGGAGGGGATTTGGGGGTAAAATTCTAGACCCTTTTGTATGTATAAACAGAAATCTATAATAAAAATGTCAGAGAAATTGATAGTATTGACTGTGATTAAAATTGTTTTGCTAAGAAATTAATAAATCCTTGATATTACGTTTTTAGCTCACAAACGTGATTTTTTACCAAATTTAAACACCCTGCCACCAAAGTTTTTGACCACAACCATCATTTTTTAAAATTATTTATACTATCTTTCGAATAGAAGTGGTGCATTTTGTTGTGCCGAGGGAGGGGTTGTCGACAATTTGGCAGTCCAAACCGCTCCACTAATACTTAAGCCAAGGAAGCCAACCACACATTACCTTTTAACCCCCACTCATACAAAAGTTGATTCCAAACTCTTGATCGAACATTTTCTTTAATTTAGGAGGGATTTATGCTCCAGCGATTGGCAATCAGGAGGGGTGAATGAAAAAGGTTCAAGTCTATGAACTGAATGGGGGACAGGCTAATTCAATGTGTGTTGTGGCTATTCAAAGTACTGTGTGGTGGCTAATCAATGTATGTGTTTGTGAAGTGCTCTGTGGCATTGTTTGGCAGAGTGAGCCCAATAAGAGGTGTTGAGCTTGAAAGATGTTATCATCAATCCTGATCAATTTTAAGTGACACTGGATTCATTTTCAACTGGTTCAAAGTATGGGTTGCTCTCAAATGATTTAAGACAAAAGACGCGAAACACATGACATATTTAATAATATATACAATATTGCAGCATAAAATTGCGAGCTTTAAGACACTTAGAATCTGAATGTGATTTAATACCTTGATTGTTAGGCCTACCAGAGTTTGTAATCACCCAAGGCGTATGAAAGTTGATGTGATGTTTCCCCTTAACCTACCCGTGTTATAATTTTCTGCCTGCATTTGAGATGCTGAAATCCCTAAAAAGTTCATTATTTTGTATTTTAAAGAAAAGGTTTCTTCTTTGTGATCACATCTTGTAAATGTGATAAAAAAAAAAAAAAAAAAAAGTTCGGACACTTACTACAACACGTAATTGAATGGAGAATCGTATCTTGGAACACTGCCGTTTTCTTCCTTTTCTGTCAATTCTACAGCAGGAAAAAGTTAACTTATGAGAATTCTACAGACTTATCTTTCACTTTGAAGCTATTCCTGCAAATTCAAATATTTTTCAAATCACTGATAGTGTCTTTAAGAGACTAAGTATATCTGAATGATTTAATCCTTTATTGTTAGGCCTACCAGAGTTTGTAATCACCCAAGGCGTATGAAAGTTGATGTTATGTTTCCCCGTAACCTACCCGTGTTAAAATTTTCTGCCTGCATTTGAGATGCTGAAATCCCTAAAAAGTTCATTATTTTGTATTTTAAAGAAAAGGTTTCTTCTTTGTGATCACATCTTGTAAATGTGATTTTAGTAGATTTTAATCAAAGAACAGTTGCAAAATCATTTCTAAATGCAGGGTGGTGTTTTGACACAATATTGTAGGTATTAGAGCTTGCCGAAGGTTGGTGAAATGGCTGTTTCTTCAAAATGACGAATAATGAAAAATGAAATAGTTGCCTCATTATGATATGCAAAAAATGTTACGAGAAACATAACATTGACTTTCATTGGCCTAATGTGTTAAAAATTATTATGTGAGCATCATCCCTACAACCCTACCCCCATCTCAGGGGACCATTCAACCTTGGTTTGGGTAGAGTTGTAGTACCAACTTGGGCTTGAGAACTGGATATTTCAAGTTGTGAAAGTTTGGTTTCTGGAACTGAATGTGAACCATTGGTCTTAGAATTGAAAACTGAATTTTGCACTCATTTGGACATACGTATAGTGTGTGTGTGTGTCCAATCATGACCATCATCATTACATATTTAGCAGTGTTTAATCTTGATCATTGTCAATGTCATATGCATGATCATAATGCAGGGGTGTTCAACCTGCGGCCCGCGGGCCATTTGCGGCCCGCTAAGAGCTCATATGCGGCCCGTGAGGTACTTTCCAGAAAAAAATAAAATGCATAAATATCGGAAATAATAGATTTAAAAAACAGATGCCATTTGAATTAGTTCAATTTCCTCAATCTGAAACCGAACTTCTCTAACATTGTTGAAAAATTAGTCCAATTTCATCAATCTGAAACCGAGATTTTCTAAAAATTGTGGGAAAATTAGTCCAATTTCCTCAAACTGAAGCTAAAATTTTTCCAAATTTGCTAAAAGGTCAATATTTCTTGGGGAAATGGATAATTTGTGTTAAATTTGGCCCAAAATCTGGTATAGATATGGGTCCTATATACTTCCAGACTCTCGTAGGCACGTCATAAACCAAACTTGAGCCCCCATTACTTGCTCACGGCCCGTAATAGTCGTGGATTCAACCAATGCGGCCCCTTCGTCAAAAAGGTTGGACACCCCTGTCATAATGTATTCTGTGAATGAGGAAAATTTCAATCATTACACTACTTGGTAGCAGAAATTAACCTAAAAATTATAACAGTGCAGTAACCACACTTAAAATTACATTTTACCCGGACGCATCGGATGCAGAGTTGTTGATTTGTGATGAACCACTCTGTAACATGTTTGAATCCCTTTCAACAATGAAAATCTTCTTGAAAACTTACTAATATCGTGTATGAATGTACATCATTTTTCTCACTATAATCATGATAATACTAAAATATTCCCAGTTCACAGAAATTTGTTTAAAATATTTTAGCAAAATCTAAAGCAAAACAATAGTTTTGGCAAGTTTGTTGCTTTGCAGTTTGCACCTGGTGTCCTAGCGCGTACTCAGAGTTCCAAACGTGAGGAACATTGCGTCAACTTAAGCATACTGCGTAAACGCACTTCCGTGAACACTGCGCTGGGCGTAACACGCTAATTTGCATATCAAGTGTGGATTGATAATGAATCAACAACGGTACGCTCCTGTACAAGGAGACATGGTGAGTAAATCATTGGTAAATTATGATAAGATTAATAACAAAAATCCATGTGTGTCATTGGCCTTATGTACAAGCCTTTGAGAATAAGGTGATTGCTGCTTATGCTTTAAAGACAGGATTTTTCTTTAATTATTCTTACTCAATCACTTGACACCTACGGGGAACAAATATGTATCACATGAAAGCATACCCAGTCAGGCAATTTTGTATAACACCTTACAATACCTTTAATATATAGT
>JAMKCH010008094.1:0-29644 GCA_023653785.1 Ophioderma brevispina
ATATCCTCATACTTTGATGGATTTAAACCAAACTTGGGTCACAGATGCAACATGGGATCCCTCAATTGTTGATGAAGTCAAAGGTCACATACCAAGGTCAAAGGTCATGTAAGGTCAAGTTGTATGATAGGCTGAAAATGTAAAATTGACCTCAATTGAAAAGTTGAAGTTCAATTGGAACCAAACTTGATTTATGGATATTTCACGGAAACCCTCATTTGTTGATGAGGTGACGGTCAAAGGTCACAAATCAAGGGCAAACGTCATGTGAGGTCAAGTTGTAAGATAGGCTGAAAATGTAAATATGATCTAAAAAAATCAATATTAGCAACAAATGCATATAGATTTAACTTGTCCACATCACATATATTATTTTAATTTAGAAACAACTCTGCCATGAACAATTATTTAAATTTTTCCTGCTTAATCTTTACCTGTTAAAAATCTGCAGTCTCTAAGGGGTCAAGTGCACCAAGCCAATTAACCCCAAACTACTTTATTGGTGACTTGTGTATATTTTTATAATTAGAATGATTTGATAAAATATACCAATCTGATGCTTTTTAACTGATTTGCATTATTCAAACATAATGGATATAAATTTAATATAACTCTCATCATTGTGAATGTAATTCATAGGTTGGTGGTTCAAATCCAACAAATGAAGCTATACTGGAGAAGATAACAAATAACTGTTCATTCTTGTCCAATACTTTCAAATGATGATTTCATCTGGCAAAAGCAAAAATGAATCAATTCAAATTGTGCTTGCATTTAGTGTGAACATAAATTGTTGATTTGCTTGACAACACACTATTCAACTGTATTCAATTTCATTTTCTACAGGTAAAAACAAATGACATTTTGCACTCCAAGTTCCACCCACATGATTAAGAATGGTTCGTCTGTGTTAAATAAATTGCAGATAATGGAAATAATTCCTGGTTATTTGTAAGTTGTTTTTCTCTGTTTCTTGACTCAAGGGTGGGAGCCTACACCAGAAGGAGAGCTGCGTGTGTGTCAATGCTCTGATAGCCTTTCTCTTCCGAGAAATGAAGGATACGGCCAAGGTGCGGCGATGGGTAGTCAAGAAGATGAACGTGGAGTTCGATGAACTTTTGACCACCAAAACACTGGGAGAATCTTAAGCAAATAATGGAAGTTGTATCTTTGCGTTGACAGTTTTAATTTTATTTTTTTTGCCCATGTAAAATGAACCATGATACATTGGTCTGATACTTAACTCTTTGCAGGGGGCAGGAAGCATACTCGCTCACAAGATTAATTTTGTCCATCGTTTGTCTTTTTCCTTGTTATAACATTTTCAAATGCTATTAGTTTCATGAGCATTTTATCATCATTTTAGAAGGGGTAATATATAATTACAGCCACTTGAAACTCTGAAATAAAGAAAATACATTAATGCTTGTTTCTCCGGTATCCACATGGGCACAGGCCTATGTGGTCGCGATGGTGGTTCTCCCCACACCTAGATAGCGAGATGGACCGTTTCGAGACCTGTATTTTTCGTTTTATTTAATTCAATTTGCTCGCCAGTTTCTCTGAGCCTCTATATCATATTCAGACAAAATGCCGCGTGAAATGCATTTAATGAGTCCAAATAAGCCCTACCTCTGTGTTCATTTTTAGATGGGCTCCCATGACCTACAAATATTTGGAAGCCATCTCAATTGCCACAACTGACTCATGCTTATAAAATATACAGAATTGCCGAGCGTGCAAGAGTACTGAGAACAATAAAGATATTGAATCTTGTGATATTTTGATTTGATATTGCAATTATACGAATTTGATTTGGGATAGCCCAAGAAGAAAGCCTCAGAGGAGGCTTATTTCCATTGGGGGTCCATTTTATCCAGGACAGAATTGGACAAAAGTCCAGGGTAATCACCCTACCTTTCTCAAACTGACTGAGAAACAGGATGGCACTTTGTACATGGGACTACTGCTTGACCTCCCCTCTTTAACACACATTCATTTGCATAATCAACTTTTAATCTGAATCAGGCCCTGGGTAGCTTAGGGGGATTAACCCCTTTTGAAGGCTAAAATTAAAAGCTACAAATTAAATGGAGGAAAAAATTACCTCTCTATTGCTTTTGGTTTGAATGATTTGATTGGGATAGCCCAAAAAAGGCCTCTAGAGCACGCTCCCTAAATGCTATTGGGGCCCTATTTACCGTACACATTGGACAGCCAGGGGTAATTACCCGACACTTTCTCAAAACTACTGAGAACAGGATGGCACTTTGTACATGGGACTGAGTGCTTGACATCCCCTCTGTAACACACATTCATTTGCATAATCAACTTTCAATCTGAATCTTGCCCTGGGTGCTTAGGTGAAATTACCCTTTTAAGGCTAAAAGTACAATTTTAATTGAGAAAAAAAATACCTTCTATTGCTTGGGTTTGAAAACATCGAGCTTCCATTCAAAGTTTGTCGAAATGTAACTTTAAAAATTTAAAATTTCTTAGCTATTTCTTATGTATTTTACTGTTTTCTCAAGCTGTTATATTTTTTTTCCACTTTAAAAACTCTTATTCTCAAAAAGTAAATAAGCTTTTGATCTCTATTTTCCACAATTTTTGTGAAATTCACGTCACTTATTTTCTATTAATATACAATTAAAATAAGCAGTTCTAAAATATACTAAAACTTAAAACCGTATTTAGTAAAATAGCATAGTAATTTTTATTTCAGAGAGTTCACTAACCCACTCTTATTTTTTACATACTCATTTTCGGTATGCGTTGCAAATCATGGTGCTCATATATGTTTATTATTATCATCATTAGGCAAATTTATATACCTTGCATTTTTTTATGAACCTGCCAGCTTCAGTGAACTGGCTATCCGCAGTGTTTGTCAGCATTTTTTTTAATTGTGCCATGTATATTTTTTTGTTTGATATTGTGCCACTGTAATGTTTGTTTGATATTGTGGCCAATGTTATATTTTTGGTTGATATGAGTGGTGTAACTTTTTATTTTTTTGTAAATATTGTAAATATTCCGCATGCAGTTTTAAGTGCTGCTATACGTAATAAAATATACCTGAACTAAATAAATAAATACCTGAAATAAATTTCTAACTAATTGCCAATACTCAAAGTGAATTTTAACATTCGTGTTTGTCGAAGTTTCTCAAAAACGATTTATCTTATAACTTGGTACTCATGTACTTTTTGTTACACACTTTGAAGTAAAGATTTTATAGAATCCCTTTAATGTTTGCTAGGGAAGACCGTTGCAATCAGTAATTAAAGACGTACCTTGTTGCCGACCATCACTGTCGGCCATGGAACAAAAAATTGTGCAATGCACCCTTTGTGTTATTTGATGATGTTGGGGACCAAATCAAAACTCTATGATATGATTGAGTCCAGTTGAATTAACTCTTTGGTTTAAAATTGAGAAGATAGCCAAGACTTGAATTAGCTTTTTAAATCCCAGGCAGCATTAAAAAGACTATGATGGACATAGAAATTAAAAAGTAAGCAGATACAATGATCTTGCAACAGTAAATTTCTGGTTTCTGTTTGCCTGATTTTTAATTTTAACAGAATATCTAATTTGCATACAAGTCAGCTTCATGCTCCGACTGTTCCTTGTGACCCACATCTCACATAAAAAACAAAGCAAGAAATAAGATTAAAGATGGGTATATCGACTAGTTTGCATTTCTTCTGAGTGTATTTGCTGCTGGCTAGCTAACGGGTGTCTAGGTAACGGATGGTTTGCACCTGTCTAGTTTGAGACAATTAAAATCCCCTTCAATTCATCACATTACGTGCATCCGAAAGCCAGAAACAAATTAAAAAGTGGCATATATTTCCTTGAATCTTTAAGGAGTGTAACTCATTGCATGCTCCGAAATGGAAGTGTTTGGCCGATATTGGTCAAATAAAATTATAAATGCTGGTTTTATAGTTTTTAATGTATGACATTAACAGTGAAATTTGTGATAAAAACTGGACTATTCTTAAAGGTATAACCACTGCATGATAATGCCACCCAATGTTATAGGTAATCCATTTTAATTACAACTTATATGGCTGCCGCACCTGTGTGTCTGCCAAACATGTACACATAGTTTAGTTTTAATTGATGTGTTAGAGGGAGATGACCTGGACCACAAACACAGTCCCTCTGTGGTCCAGTGGTAAATCTCATGCCTCGTTAGTGAGAGGACCAGGTTCAAGCCGGTATTTTTTGGTCCTATTCAATGCTCGCCAGTTTCTTCTCGAGTCTATATACGGGGCTCGTAGGGGGGGGGGGTGGGGGGTGGTCCTTGAATGTCCTGAAAGTCCTGGAATTTTCAAATCTGCTTTTTTTCCAGACTTGAAACACCCTGGAAATTCACAATGGTCCTTGAAAGTCCTTGAAAATTGCATTACTACTGTGTGGAGATTTTATTAAAATTGAATAAATGGCAAATCCAAAAAGCAAATTTTATAATCATCCATTTGCGACTCATCAACGGCAATGGCATTTAAGAAATTATTATTTAACCCTGATGCCTGCTTTACAGGCTGTAACGATTATACTGAACGTGTCATAAATCACGCCCCTTTGGGTTTGTTTTGTCTTAGTCGGTGTTTTGAGAGAAGTTAATTTTTCTCTTTAAAAGTGAAACTACTTGCACCAGCCTACTAGTACGGATTTTTTCGTAGTGCCGTACGGAAAATGAACGAAATACGGACGGAGAGTTTTTCCCGAAAAAAAAATATGGAAAATGGTCGCGTCACTAAATAAAATACAGTGTATATAAAGTAAGAAATACGTAAATACAGAAAAAAAGTTAAGGAAAGAGGGCATTACCTTTTCACAAACAAAATCAAAATGACATAATTCTGAAAGATTTCCAATTTATAAAATATCGGTTTAAATGGTTTCGCACATCGTTTTTCTCCACCGACTTTCGGACGTTATACCCCATTAATAGCTTGATTTAACCATTTAAACTGCCGTATGATAAGGGTCTTCTGAAGGTATTAATTTAGTTCTACTATTCACTGTAGTGGTGCACAGGGGTTAGTTAGAGAACCTTTTGAAGTTTTAGACTCATTTTTCATGCTCTTTATTAAAGAAAAATACTCATATGGACTTAGTTCCTACTGACAATTCCTTGAATGGGGCTGTCAAACGGCTGAGCTCTGTCCATTTTTTTCAGAAAAGCGTTATTTTCTCAAGAGTCTCTAAAATTCATTCTGCAGTTTCTATGTACATAGCGCTCAGTTTTCAAGTTTATGAGCCGATTTAAGGTTTAAACTTTAAGTTTTAATTTAATGTACTACATACTGGTAGCGTTAACATATTTGAATCAGACTTAGTCAGATATAGATCTCCAACGGCGACGTGCTAGGCCCGAGGGGCGGAGTAGGTGGTTAATAAATCCGGTATATTGGAATTGTCATGCACTTATTGAAACATCCCAAAATGTGCTGACCAAGCAGTAAGTGTGCAGTATTGAGGGTAGTACGACTGCCTGTTGCATTGTGAGAAAAATTGAACTTCTGTCAACCGTTTCGGATAGAGGTAGCGGTGTTTAGAGCTATATAATTGGATTATGTTACGTGTTGAAGTCCTTTTTTCTCCAGGGGCCGAAAGGCCCCGTGTTTTGTTTTTTTTTTGGTGAAGGAAAAGGTGGATTTTTTGGATGAATTCTGAGGCAAGTTTATTTCAAAAACTGAGTAACATCTACAGATTTGCCAAAGTGGGAAATATTCCATGTTTCCTAATGGGAAGTAATCACATATTGGAAGACATTGTATAAGACAGTTATGCTCGGAGAGAGGTGTTGAATAAAATGTAAAAAAAAATTAGAAAATCTGAAGGCATATGGCGATGATTTTAACAGAGAACATTTTCGATGTGTCTAAAGAAGGCTATAAGTTTGTTGTTGTTTGTATCGGACCCCAATGTTACCTTTTTTGCGAGATGGTCTTGACTTGCATTGTGGACTGAAGAATGTACATAAGAATCAAGGTATCAATCCAATATTCCACAATGCATTGTGTCAAATTATCTTAAAAATACTGCTGGTGAACACTGTATCCATCGCGATCTATATATGCAGTCTAATACCACATCTATTGTATTATGGGAGATGGTGAAATTGCCTACATGATCTAATCTCATATTGTGGCTTCTTTAATCATGCTAAATTGATATGTGTAAATGCTTCAATGGTAGGTAAACAAAATCCAACATTCCATAATAACATTGTGACAAATTATCCTGAATACGTTTTGATGGATTGTAAGCCCTTATTTTGCCGGTACAAACCGCCCTTTTATAGACGTCATATTGTTTTATTTAATTTTTGTTGTATGTGTATGAACATAGAGGTATTATATAGAAGGAGGGTGCACCTAGCCCGCCTGTATTATTCAATGTTCGTTATGAGCAATTACCAATGAATGGGCTATATCGATCGCGGCAAATTGATTTTCCCGGGCTAAACTTATAAGCGAAATTTGTCTCACAATGCAAACCACACCCCCCACCGCGATTTATAACAAACATGGGGGTATGGGTATTACAGGACGAGATTTATACGGCAGGTGCAGGGTAGGATCTCAGCGAATTTTCGATTCTGATGATGATTTTCAGGCTTTAGAATTTTTATTTAAATCATGTCCATAAGCTTTAAATTATTAAGCATACATCGTTTGCAACGAAATAATGTGCATGTCAAAAACGCCGAATGCGCAAACTACGGCCAGAAACATTGTGCTTCGGTCATTTGTCTTTGCCCTAAAAAAATACTGGCCCAGCTTGGCCAGCGCTTCAAAACTTCAAGTTCATTGCACTTCTGAACTCTTTCTACATGTTTTCAAGTGTTTTAAAAAACCCCGGTTTGCCCGCAAAATATAATTATGAAGCTATGAAAAATTGTCCTATTTTGTCACTTGCGGTTTAGATAGGCGTTGTGAAGATTTGTCTTGTTAGAACGTTAACGCAAAGTCACAAAACGATCGGGTTTGCGGGAGGACGAAGCAACACCAGTGTAGATATTTAAAAAATGGCCGCAAGAAATCGAATGCTTGCCCTGGAAAAAAAAAAAGAACTGCAGTAAATCGTATACAAGACTTCGGCGTTGGTCACGCTGGGTCATTTCTCCGATATGATTTTTGATAAGCGATGATCACTAGGCCGTGCAAGAGTCGCATAACACAAATGACATCAAGCCCTCTTTCAAGAGCGTCTCAAGTGGGCAGTTCATTCACTGGGGGACAAAGCGTAAGACGGCTTGTAGACCACTTGAACAGATTAGATTTCTGGGAGCACCCTCCTTCTCTATATTACCTCTATGGTATGAATGAGCAAGAGTGGGTGTGGGTGTGATTGTATGAGGACCCTTGTGTTGTGTGTGTTTGTGATTGTATATGTGTGTGTGTGTGTGTGGTGAGGTGGGTACCGGGTTGTAGGGGGGTGTGTGTGCGAGTGTATGTGGGTGTATAGTGTGGGGGTGCGAGTGAGCATTTTGATTTGGGTTTGTAAAATTAAAAAAAGCAAAAAACTAAAAAATTAAAACATTTTTGTTTTGTAATTATGTCTGAACGCACCGCCGGGTAGGCGTGTGCCACTGTATAAGAAGTGGATGTTCAAATAAATAAATAAAATAAATAGAGCCGAATCGTTACAGAGTGATGTCAAAACCCATTAAGGTTCCTCTAAGTGTTATGGGATATGTGTATTGTGGTGAAGGATATGCCTGAAAAGACATGCATCATAGTCCTTTAATTGGCCTTGTGGCCACTTAAAGCGCTCCAGGGGCTTCTCTGCTATAGTCGCCCTACTGTTTATTGTCCTAATTGACAATGTTTCCTTTTTGCTAACTAATAGATAACAAAATAATAATTTTGCTTTTGGCGTGGACAGATTTAGTTTTTAATAATCCAAAAAATGTTGTAAATTAGAAAAAATCAGCCCAATTTGATAACTTAAACATGAACATGCTGTAAAATATAGTTTATTTTTTATTTCTTTATGGACTGTGTTCATACTGACAGTTCCTAAAAGGGGAACTATCAGATGGTGGAACTCGTCCATATTTTTTTTCAGGAATGCAGTAATTTAAAGAGCTCTCTCATGATGCAGTAGTATATAGATGGCTCAGTTTTTCAAGCTATGATCCTTTAAAATTTTTGACCTTTCTTCTTTTTCATATAATTCTCCATGTGACTTAGTTCCTACTGACAGTTCCTTAAAAGGGGCCGTCAGACGGCGGAGCTCTTTCCATTTTTTCTAGAAAAGCTGTATTTTAAAGAGCTCTCTCATGATGCAGTTAATATGTTCGTAGGTTGCTCGGTTTTCAAGTTATGAGCCATTAAAATTTAGACTTTAAGTTCATATTTAATTACTAAAAAGCAACCAATATTTTCCCTATGGACTGTGTTCATACTGACAGTTCCTAAAAGGGGAACTATCAGAATCAGATGGTGGAACTCGTCCATATTTTTTTTCAGGAATGCAGTAATTTAAAGAGCTCTCTCATGATGCAGTAGTATATAGATGGCTCAGTTTTCAAGCTATGATCCTTTAACATTTGACCTTTCTTCTTTTTCATATAATTCTCCATGACTTAAGTTTCTACAGACAGTTTTTTAAAGGGGCTGTCAGAAGACGGCGGTGTTACCACATAACTATAACAATCTTAACTATTTGAATGAGGTACAATGCGAACAAATGACGCAACCATTTTCTGTATTTTTTTTGGTGAAAGAGTCCGTTCCATATTGGCATCATTTTCGGACGGAATACAGAAAATCCGTACAAATCCGTACAACTTTAGGTCCTTGAATTAGCTCATTTAGATCCTTGACAGTACTTTGAAAAGTCCTGAATTTTGAAGGAGCTGGGTGTACGAACCCTGTATACTAATAATAATATATATTACTAGTTTTAAACTGAATTTAACTAATACAAACATGTATAGTTCATACCTGGGTATGTGGAAGTGGAAGAGTAATGTTGATAGAATAAGTTGACTAAAAAAAACGCTAGAGCTGCAATTTTAAGAAAAACTCAGAGTTCTGTTAACCCCACAACAAATTTATTTAGGGTAAAAAAATCTTCAAAAAATTTGTACCTTGATAGAAAATAAATCTGAAAATAATTTTTGTTATTGGTAAAACTATACTCAAAAATCTAAAACAAATTTCTTTTTTTTTTTTTATTTTCATATTCTCAAAATAAGATTCATTCTCCAAAATATCCACTAAAGGTGCCCCACCCGATTAAACATATATTTTTATCTTCGTAGGAATGGCCATCCCAATTGCCCATCATACTTTGATACATAAATTTCCATTTGAATCCGACATAACATTTTAATGTGAGCGGTATAATTGGTGTATACAATAGCCCATAGAACAACTCTTACAAAAATGTGAAAGGTGGGGTCATGGCCCTGAGCCCCCCCGATCGGCGCTCCACCCCCCGCGACGCCATTTAAACAAAAATATTTTTATGTGTGATTTTGTTTCAATTAAAGGTTACCAATAAAAGAGATTTCATATAACTGTGTCTCAAAAAAGTGAAAAATTCTGTTGTGCACTGATGTACATGTAAAGCTGTCTATTAAAAATATTCCCTTATGAAAGGGATTAAGATCAGAATTGTTTCTTGGGTACAAAATTGTGAAATTTCTAATTTCCTATGGAGCAAATAGGAAGTTCCGTCTAGGTTTATTTTGAAAATAATACACATCAAAAATCACCTTTTTGTATTAACGTTAAGACAATTCCCTGTAACCAAATAAAAGTTTTAAACAAATCTATTGCATGTCAATCTAGATATGAAACCACTATGCATGAGAGAAAATATGATGCCTTGAAATCGTCTCATTGCACCTTTAATTAATGTTTTCTTAGGAGGATCCTAAAAACATGAGACCTTTGACCCACAGCCAATAAGTTGGATGTCACAGAAGCGTTCCAAGTTGCACTTTTAAAAACCGAATAAATTTAAATAATGAAAGTTGTTGACAAATATGATGTCCGGTCTTTATGTATAAAAAAAACCTGCTGGTCCTGAAAGCAATGGATTTTATTTAAATAACATAAGTGGCCTGCTAATACTATGAACTTTAAAAGTGAGTAACTATGCAAGAAACAGACTTGACATGGTAATTAATGCATTGATATCCCGTCGCTCGTGTGAGAGATAGAATGGGATTACACTCTTAAAGGGGCATCAAGAGATTTTGAAGCATCCACAAATTCTATCGTAGTATGTTTCATATAGATTAGACACTCATAAGAGCTGAGGAGTTACCATTTTCATTTTTCCTATCCGTTTACATGATTAGTATTCTCGGTTCGTTTAACGTGTAAACTGGTCCCATACCGACTGCCGAATTTGGCGCTCCCTGGAAATGACAATTCTACGCCATAAATCGTCCTTAATCAGGTTACCCCTCTTTGCATTTGATACATATTTTAATATCATCCTTGAACCATAAAATGTTGTTTGTACTTACCTCCGTTATGTTTTAATCCGCAAAATAAAGCAGTTTGGAATATCCCAAAGACCCAACAACAAATCACCTATGGGCGCCATCCCATATATGTCCCTTAGCTGATAGTACCCGGTAGTTTATCTTTCGGCATAGACATAACAAGGTCCTACAGTATAACACAGATTACCTCACACTAGAAGAACGTGGTCAACTGTGGATTCCCAAATTGTTTCGTAAAAGTCGGAAACCATTTCTAGAAGATACATTGGAACTTTTAACTTTACTTTTTCATCAACTGACGGTGGGTAAATTTTGGTGAAATTGGGACTTCAGCAATTAAAATAATACTGAAAAAAAGTTCGTATTTTTTACTGTACGTGTAAACGTGTTTCAGTGAATTTCTTAACCGTGCAGTGACCCTTCCTTTCGTGTACATGTTTAAACGTGTACACATCCCAGCACTAGACACTCAATAGATTTCTTATCGTATTTGGCTACAAAAATGCCTTAAAGGCTGACTCGGAGATTTCCCGATGAGGGTGCACTCATTTTTCAAACAAATCGTGTTTTTTGCATATACATAATACTTGTTCATATAATAATCACTGTGTGAAATAACTAAGCTCAAATCAAAGTCCTTCATATAGAAAATCACAACTTTGTTATAAAATTCCGGATCCGGAAATTCTGTTATACATGGTATCCTATGGCACTGTTGTACTATGCATAAATGTTTACTGCATGAAAACGAAACATCCGATTCATCTCTAACTTTGGAATTAAGCATTTTAGGTTACTATATTTATTCTAGATGTCCATTTTTAATTTCTACACAAAAATATTATATTTCAAAATCTCTGAGTCAGCCTTTAAAGTGAAACAAAAGGAGATATTGATTTCCTTATATTTCATATAAAAACATAGGCTGAATTTTGTATTTGCTCCAATACAAAATTAGAAATTTCACAATTTTTGAACCAAAGAATTAATTCTCAGCTTAATCCTTTCAGATGGGGATATTTTTAATGGAAAGCTTTTCAACAGTGCAAAAATCAGGGCTTTCAAATGTTAGGGACACCTGATATGTAAAATCTGTTGTTGCACCTTTAAATTGTGGTATTATGACCAGTGGCATACCGACCGGGGGGGACGGGGGGGTCAGGTAATTTCAACAAATTTCAGCCTAAATTTGAGCAAAATTAAAGTAAATTTGGCGATTTTTGCGCGTTATGCGCGCATTTCGTCAAGTTAAAGACTAAATTGGAGCAAATCACCATTGGAGCAAATCACCGGGACGACTTGTGAATTTTTGCCCCCTCTGGCGGGACAACTTGGAAATTTTGCCCTCTCTAGATCGACTGCCTCGGTACGCCACTGATTATGACAATTTGTGGGATTGAATCTTGTATCTTAATATCATGCGTGATGTCAATAGTTAGGAATGCAAGGTGTCTTTGGATTATTTACAAATCTTTTCCATTATTGCTTTTTCAAACTTCGGATTGTTAATATTTGCCGAGTTTGGTGCATCATTGCACAGATTTGCACTTTGATGATGAAACCCTTATGTTTTCTTGGATTAGTTATTCATCAAGTGTGAAGAAATGTGAAATCTATACTCTATGTAAATCCTTATGTATGAAATGGAAGCTTATGATACACACTTGTAGCTGTATATATGTTTATTTGCAATGTATACAGGGTGTTTCAAACAATGTTTATAAATTTTAATAAAAATATCAAAGACATACACTCTCCAATGTGACATTTGTACTGATATGGAGGTATTCTACCTTAGCTGCACAATTTTTTTTTCTATTTACCTTGTCAACATCAGTATACAGCCATCTGTGAAATGGTGGGAATACCTCTGGACATATAGAAATTTCTTTGAATAAGAGTGAAGAGTTGTGTAAGCTTAGCATTAAATGTTTGTCAATAAAAAGTTGATGTAAAACTGTACAATTAACCCTGAATGAATTTGGTTTGTTAAGGTAAATTCATAAAATATGGAAATTTGACTTTTGAACAAAATTGTTTTATCGCATTAATTTCTCAAATAGAAAAGGATTTGTTCTTTATGATTCATGAAAGGTTGGACTCAAAGAGGTATTCTGTATACATGTGCATTAGGCAAAAAAAAAACAGTTTGTTTGCTCCCCTCACGCATAGCTTTTAAAATTAGATTTAGCTCATAGCTCTATGTGGTGCACCAGGCAGCGGCGATTTTTATTTTATTTTTTTTTACATTTTAAAGAATTTTTTTATTTAGGCGATTTTGGCCTTAGTCTGCTAATGTTGATCGCAAACTCACGCTTCATAATCACAGCCTACCCCTTGGACCAAGGCAAATCTGACAAAGACATATATTCATGTAAATTGATGCAAAATACAAGCTAAGTTAGTCTTGCGGAAACTGTAAGGGTAACACCAGAACTAACACTCCTTCATGTTTTTTTATCAATTTTTTTTCTTGCAAAAAGCTTGTCAGGCTATTTATAAAATCCGTGCTGGAAACAAATCAAAGAAAGTCGCAAATAAATTCATGCTTGTTGTGGTGTTTAAAGAGATTTTGAAAGAAAAATATTCAACATACTAAAATAAACCCATACCACAATCACTGAATTGAAAACGAAATGGCTGATATGCCAAAACTTTGTTGGAGGTTTTTCTCTCATTAGGATGCTACATACAGATGAGGTGTTCACCTAGCATCTGTCCAGTTAATACCTTTAAACAATATCTATGAAAACAAAATTAATTGTATCAGATATTTGGTTGCTGATTATGACTGCTGCATATGGCTGATGTATTCACCTAGCATCTGTCAGAATATCTTTTACCATTCTATGAGAAAACAACAAAAGCAATGGTATCCTGTATGTGAGTTTGCTGAACTATGATTGCTACATACAGCTGCGGGTTATCCGCTATCACCTGTCAGATCAAGTCCTTAAGCATTCTATAGAAAACAACAAAGGCATGTTATGCCTGGTCTGGTGAGTGGATGACTATCTGCTACATACAGCTGAAGTATCAATCCCGCGTCAGAACAATACCTTGAAACATACCTTAGAAACAACAAAGCATGGGTCCTGGTCTGTGATCTTATGACTGCATGCTTTAAAACAATCTGCCAAAAAACATGGCCAGTGCAGATGAATGGTGGCAGTGATTTCACTGCCACCTATATTTATTTCTTCTATAGTTTTTTCCCAATGGTAATGCAATATTATTTTCAAAAGGCAGTGTATTGTATGTTGTATTGGTTTTATTTCAGTGTATTTGATACTTTTTTGTATGCAGGACTCCCTGTTTAAGTCCAAATAGGAAATTTCACTACTTCACCCTTTTGCCCACAACTTTAACATGAGACAGAAACGTATAGACATTAACCAGTGCAATTTTGTCCATTCTTATTCCTTAAATTTGCTTAGAAAATTGGAGTCAACTCTGACATATTCCTGTGTTGTGCCTTTAACTGTGCTCTATCAGCACTTTAACTTGTGCGTACAATGTTATTGCGCCAATTCCTTATCATTTGGTCTGTTGTTTTTATTGTGTATCTTTCTATTCAGGTGAGGGATTACTGTTTAGGACCAACATTCCCAACTATTAAAAATGTGACACTTATGAAAGGAGCACCAGGTGAACCAGGAAAAGTACCCGAGGTTAGTAATTTCAAGACAACATTTAATACATCACTATAGAACTGTTTTCAACTACCAAATAAGCAAGATTCTAATCACTGCAAATTGGTATAGAATAGAGAAGGCCCAACTGCAAGTCAACGGGACTGGCCGTAGCAGATGCAGCATGTGATGTCATGAGTAAGCTTCTAGGGCAAAAGATACACATTAAAACAATTTACGCCACTATAAGCAATGGCCTAACTATCTTTTGCCTATTAAGTTATGAACAAAGTATAAATATATTTTGTTTAGAAGTCAGTTTGAATTAAATCATCGAAGGCATGGTGATGGTTTATAGTTTTAAACATTTTGTTTCAGTTTTGGTTGGGGGCTTGGTTTATGCCTTTGAAATCTTTCATAATAGCATGGTCATAAATAATTCAAAGAAATCGATATATAGACTGTAAACATTGTAATTTCGGAGTGTGGGCATATTTTTTAAAAAGCATTCTGTTCAGGCAGCTATGAAATGGTTTAACAATATTATCTTCATATTGATCAAGTCCCAATGTGGATTTTTTTTTACAAGATTTTAATTTTGAAACTTTATTTTACTCACGAACTTAAAGGCTACTCAGTGGGATTTCCGCGAGGGGTGCACCGTAATTTTCAAACAATCATGTTTTTTTTTTGCATTACATAATGCTGTGTCCATATACTTAAAATCAACTGTGTAGCAATAACACGGCTCAATCGAAGTCGCGTGTCATATATCGAAATCAAAACGTTGTTATAAAATTCCGGATCTGGAATTTTTGTTATAGCACAGTGTCCTATGGCATGTGCTTTTATCTACATAATGCTTACTGTGGCATCAAAACGAGAAGTCCGATTCATCTCCAACTTTGGAATTGAGCATTTTAGGTGACTATCTTTAGTTCTAGTCCACTATTTTTAATTATTACACAAAAAAGTTATATTTTGAAATCTCTGAGTCCGCCTTTAACAAAAAATCAGGTGCCGGTAAAACTTTTTGAGGTGCCCTCTTCATCAACTTTGCTTATGATATGAACTAGTTGCTTGCTTTAGAGTAATGGTGTTTTATCTTTATGTCAGGTCTAACTTATTTTTTCTGTTGTGATTTGCTGCACATACCTTTATTTGATAGCTTAAAGGGACGTTGTAGTAGAAAAATTTTAAATCCAATTTTGTCCCCGCTAACAGAGTTGGCCGGATTCATCTCACACTCATAGCGAAACTATTGTGTGAGGATTTATTGGAGCAAAAGATAATTGACCGGATGCCCTTCCTGGCGTCAATATAATGTGCTGGATGGCTGCCATTAGCTGTCCAGAGCTGACGCCCTTATAGGTAGATCTGCTTTTTAGTTCTACCAGGGTAGCCAGCTACTCGCCTCATCGGATTTCCTTTGAAACCCGATGGTTATGACGGTTTAGCCACCGACAAACAGGCCCTGGGACAGGTAGTACTGGTTAACCAGGATACCATTTGCAGGCCCTTAAAGAAAACCTGACCTGACTTTCGAAGATATAAATTTTCCCTTATTTGCACTTGATTGTTTGTGAAACATTTCAGAGGTTTATAGGACAAGGAAATTAGCACAGATTACAAAAATATACTACACTAACATATCTATATTCCTTTTTTTTAAATATTAAAATACCTTATTTTCCAGTTTAATGAATTGTTACTTATCCACCTCTCTACTTCAGAGATAAACAATTGTTTATTTAAATGATTGTTAAACATCATTTTGGAATGTGGGCCTCTGTTTTTGGAACTTTGGCCTATGGGTTCTGCTAATAAATATGTATTTGGCTATTCCATTTGAAATCTGCACTACCCTGTGGAAGATTTAGGAAAAGTCTTCTACAGTGAGAGTACAAATTTCTAATGGAACATCTCATTTTACATGTCATTTGTATTAAATTCACAGGAAGTTGATATAGCGGTAGATTTGGATTACAGTGGGGGCTTTCGCATTTCAGTCGACGTAGACCTCGTCTTTGGAACCACAGCCTACGTGTCAGTGTGTGTTACAAAACTTAAGGGACGGGCAAGGCTGGAATTCACTAGAATTCCCTATACTCATTGGTCTTTCTCATTTTATGATGTAAGTAAAGTTACATTCTTGATACTTTTTTGTAATAGCTTATCATGTTGAGATACCTTTCTGACCTAGATTTTCCCCTCAAATTTCCTGTAAGAGTTGTTTGCCCTATATACAATGCCAAAACACATGTATGTTTTTAAATTGCATTGATAGTTTAAAGGTGCTTGTTCCAATTTATGTCTATTGCATTCGCTACTTGATATGAGAGCCTGCCACTTGTACATACGCCCCATCAAGTACCGTGGGAAACAAACTTGCAGATTTGATGGTAGAAGTCTTATTCAATACTGTACATGTGCTAATATTGAGGGCTAACCATTAAACAACATTTTTTGGTTTATATTTTGGAAATGAGCAGATTTGAAGATTCAAATTTTGGGACGACAATGAGAAAAATACGGCCTTTCATCTGATATCAAAATCGATACTACCGTGTAAATCGGGGGGGGGGGGACAAAGATGATCGGAATGCGCACCTTTAATTAACATTTTACTTTGCAATGAATCATAAAGTAGGAAATGGCCTTAAACCAAATAAATAGCATGGCCACTAACAATTGTTAATGAAGCACTGAGTTGTTTAAAACATCCAAAAGAAATTACCATTTCTGAGCCTGTGCAGTATGAAATTATAGGTTTTTCTGGGTCAATAACAGTCTTATTGAGCACATTTCATGTAACTGATAAGCCATGTCATGTTGATCATCTTTAGAGGCAAATGAAACCAGAAACAGCATGACAAGTACCTGACTGTAATTTCTTCCCATAACTGTGCGCTTCATTCTTCAATCTGGGTCATGTCACAAGTGTTTGCTGTCTAAGATGTGCCGTGAGATTTATGTGTTAAAGAATATTGGGGCAACAACAAAAAAATGTGGAGGTGTTACAGCCCCTGTTACATTGTGAATAATATGTTTACACATGTTTATTCTGTATTTGTTACAGGACCCAGAAATAGATTTTAAAGTAGAATCCCATTTTGAGGGAAGAACAGTACCACAACTTGGGTCATTGATTGTAAATCAGGTAAGGATGTGTAATGGTTGATAATAACTGAAGGGGGGGGGGGATTTTGCAGTCACATGAGTTTGATTAAAGGCAACTTATCAGTGATCCATGTGAAAGCATTAAAATGTTTGAAATTTGCAGGAATAGCTTAAAAACAAAGCATAAATCTGAAGAATTCTCATATGTTTTTTTTTTTTTTTCATTTAAAAAATTGACATAAAAGAAATAAATCAGCAGTGCATAAAAAAAATCAGGGGAGGGTGGCCAAGATATCCCAATTTTAGACGTTGCCATTGGTTTAACACATATAAGCCAAATCTTGAATAAAAATTCTGAATTTTTGATATGTTGTCAAGGAATATTTTCTTATTCCAAAACTGTTGGAGCTGAAGAATCAACTTCACTGTAAGGGTTATTTCAGAATTGTTTGTATGAATAACCGATGAGGACGAGGTCAAATGTGGGTCATGGGAAGACCGACCCACATCAAAGCACCCAAATTGGTTTGTGGTTTGCACTCCTCATTGCTGTATATTCTTATGATACTTTTGGGTGAGTTGCTATATTGAATATGGCTTGGCCGCCATCGTCTGAAAAAATAGGAATCTCTATCTGTTGTGTGTTGCATTAAGTATCAGAAGCCCCCCAACATTTAATGAACATCCAGTTTCTTTCTTTTGCTTGGCTTTTGGTCTTTCGCTTTGGCCAGGCTATCTGGTAGGGATATCACATTACAACTTGTTCAAAAATGGAGAAGAAATGAATTTTGATGACTTTAAGATGTTTCACGATTTTCTGTTTTAGCAAAATCACAGTTGGGCCTGTAATACTGTGCATTTTAGCAAGGGTACTAACAATAGTAATTATGCATTATAGGGTTTGGCTACAATATTGACTGCTCATGAGGGAAATAGTGGAAAAATCATACCGGAGGTGACTGGCGGCCATGGCCTCATTTAGCCAGAGATGGGAGATCGAGAGAAAATTAGTTAGGTCCTTATCAACTCGGTGGCATCGTTTGTACTACCCTAGATTGACGTGATATAATTATGGTTAATTTTGTTCTAAAATGTACAACAGGAAATTTTACATCTGTGTCTTGGCAGAAAGAAATTCATTATTTAGTTTTGTAGGTAAGTTAATTTATGTCACCTTTGATGTTGGTAGTTGAGTTGATAACACCAACATTCAAGATTCAAAATCACTCAATACTTCAACGATTTTAGTTTAAACCAAAGTTTTAAATCCGGATTGTCCCTTGCATGTCAGATCTGTACATATCGTTGTCTGATGGATAGTTTTAGTTAAATATTCTACAATTATTTTGCTCATTATCTAAATTCATCCAGTCATACTCCTAACCCTGCACATAGGGTAACTATATTAAATATAGTGTGAGATAGAAGCTCTTAGGTTTAGCATATTTGAGACTAACATTAGGGGACAGGGCAACATTATGGACATTCAATAGCCCTTTTAAATAGAGAGGATTTTGGACACCAACCCTGTAACTTATTGTTTACAGAGACGGCGTGTGTTATGTTTTCAGATTTAGTTTTTGCTAAATCAGCAATTTTTCTGTTATCGCCGACTTAGCTTCGAGTGAATCAGATCTAGTTTCGTTTATAATTGCCCTGGCTCCATCATTGCAAGACAATCTGGAGGAAACAGTATATGACTACGTAGAGTGCATTCAGGATAGAAGCCAGTGGGGTGCCGATGGGGTTGATTTAACGTATTATTGGTAATTAGCCTAGATGGAGTATGAGCATTAGCCACCTGTCAGTAAAAGATGAAATTCTCATTACAGAACACAAGAATTTGATACTTACTAGGTTGTGAATATATTATCTTATGCTGGAAGAGAAGGAAGGTGTTTAAAACCAATCCCATGAGGCATTGCAATGTGCATATTTGGTACTGTACAAAATACATGTACAGGACTTTTAAGGGATAAAAGTGTCCAAGGCGTTTAAGCAAGGGGTTGACACTTAGCTGCCTGCGTCTTTGGCTCCTCTAACCCCACATAGAGCTATGGCAAAATACGAAAGTTAGTGTATCATTCAAACGAAAAATTTATGGCCTCCGTTGTATTTATTAACCTCATGTATAGAGTAAGTGTTCAGTTTGTAAACCTTACAGTAACAAACTTCAATTGCAAGGACTCGGCTATATTATAGCGCCCTCATTGACAACTAGGCCCACCCCAGTTTAAGGGGTTGGTATACTGAATGTTTCCTATGTTAATATTTGTTTTTCAAACTGCCTATTCAGGTATTTCAAGGTCAAATTTGGTAAGTTTAGTATCAAAATTTAAGCCGTATGCTCTTAGATATATCTCCTTTATATATTTTTTTTTTTTTTGTACCGCATGTCAGGTCTACAATTCGGGTGCCTTCAATTGAAATCCCTGGAAATACTGTAGTTCTCTACTATTGTTTTTGTAAAAATAACTTAATTCACCGTATATCTTAGATTATAGCAATTCAGAAATCACAGCTTAATAGAAACACAATTTCACGTTTTAGTTAAAATGTATACAAGATTATCGCCTCTGTATTGTTATCCCCGCATTGTTAATGACTTTTTAAGTGCTTGTTCACCCTTAAAAATCTAACCCGAGGCGTTATAGCGCCCCTGTAGCAAGGCCCGGGACCACCGTTGTCCCACAAGAGTGTCATTCTTATTTTAAGGTCCATGGCACGATCGCTAATAGCAATCGTCCCCAGAAGCCCCCAGATTTGACGAAAGTGGTAAACATTTTGGTTATCAGAAGAAAGTTACTATTTTTCTCATTTAGCCTGTGAAATCTAGAGCCAAAGGAATCTTGTGGTTTGGAGTTATGAGCAAAAAAGTGCCCCATTTGGTCGACCAATATTAATTGTACACAGACTATGGGGCTTACAAAATTCGCGGTTTTAGCTCTCGCAATCAAAAAGGAAGAAATAATCGGCGCGAAACTTACAGGTGGGTTTTGGAGTGAGACAATCTATCAGATTGAAAATTTTATTATTCCTAAACGGCTATCCCCCTTTATCCTCCTGATTTAAGAACCACAAGATATTCATATCAGCTAAAATTACCTGAGTACTATGCTTTGTGAGCTAAATGAAGTGCAAAGTCAGGATTTTGTGTGATCCTGTGACCTTTTTGAGTGATGAAATTTCCCAAATCTGGTTGCCAATTAGCGGGCTGGTATTTCCCCTTTTTATCGTCATGCCCCTCCCCCCCCCTCCCCTCCTCGCCTTGTTAAATCCGTGTTCCCAATACACCCTCTGGAATGGCAGGGAATGAAAAGTTGGGTAGAAATTGGGTGGGTGTGGGCAGGGGATGGAGTATTCAATTGTCGTAGAACAGGAATTTGAACAGCAAAAATTAGTGCCAGAACGTTTAGTAATTCACTTGCCCTTATGATAAGATGGAACTCTTACTAATGCCACTGTAATTACTAATCCATCCTTGTTCGACACAGGGTGGATGTATGCAACCCCTAAAGGTTCCTCAGTAGCAAAAACAAAAAAAAGTAACAAAACAAAGAAACCTCTAACTGTCAAAAGGCTCTAATTGTCAGACCATCCCTTAAGTGGTGCTCATTTTTAGTAAAACAATTTGGACCAGACTACTTTTCCTGGACAGGGGTTAGAAATTTGTGGAAAGGTGTAAGAATCCATATAGATTATCACAATCAATATTTACAAGAATCTTACATTATTTTCCATTTAATTTGTGTATTAAGGTTTGTGAGAATCGATTCTCAGAATCCCCCGGAAATTCTGACCCTGCTGGGGTGGGATATGCCTTGGATAGTGGGATTGGTAAAACCTCCAACAATATAATTTTTTGCTCTGTGGGGAGAAAAAAGTTTCCATAAAAGTTACTATGTACAGGCTTGTCCCAAAATCTATAAACACAGGATTTCCGATGGACATTTTGGCTGAATATGTAAGGAAATTGCTCTTCTACATACAGTGCGTCCCAAAAAATGTAACACTCGGAACGACGGACATTTTGATAAAAAGCAACGTAAGCAGGGTCTTTGTTTGGTATCCCTTTAAAGCCAATAAAATAAGCTTTAGATGCCATTATTTCATTTTCCAATACCGATACTGTAAAACCAAAAAGAATTTATGCTTCATCAATTATGAGAGGGCAAAGTCAACTTGGTCCGATTTCTGCCTTAGAACACTTGAAATGCATGATGCAACATGAATACACTTGGCTAGTCGCACATCTCTTTTCCATCTTAAAAAAGAAAAAACAAATAGATTTTGCAGTGTTTTTTTTTCTATTTAAGGAAAAGACCTTGAGATTCTGCCACGTGTTTTACCAAAGTTCACGTTGATTTTCTACCACAACTGCTCTTCGAAAAAAGAGAAATGTTGGGCTTGAGTTCTTGCTTTTCTGGTTCGTGGCCTGTATGGCCTGCCACTGCGTGTCTTTATTTCCAATTGTGCTGATTATTAGTACATATGTCGGCTTATTATCAGGAGTTTCTCTTCTTTTTATTTACTTTCGTGTTTTTGGTTTATTTGCTATAGAATCATAGGATGTCTTGGGAATCAATAAAGAAGGTTTAATTGTGGTGTTTTTTTATTCTTTGGTTTAAAATTCTGAGTAATTTGAAGCGATTTGATAGGGCTACTCTGCTAATTAAAGTGAACTGACTGTTAAAATGGAAAGTACTTGCTGATTCTCATAAAGACAATAATCGCACCTTAAAACATATGTGTTTAAAATGGATTGCCAATATCTTCAAGAAGGTTCGGTTACCAATCAATAACAACAATCAATAACCCAATTTGTTATGTTACAAAAATCATTTTCACCACATCTTACAAATGTAAACCTGCAAATCGCCAATTCGAATTTTACTCTCCCTTCTTTGAAGACGATGTCTTTTGTTCTAAATATGCATTAATGAAATAAACGGCAAATAAAAGCTTATTTAGTTAGCTTTAAGAGCTTACCAAACAAGACCCATGGTACTTTCTTTTTATCAAAATGTAGCCGTTCCGAGTGTTACATTTTTTTGGGACAGCTCTGTATGTTAGAAAGAGCAAATTCATACATATTCAGGCAAAATGTCCATCGGAAAATCCTGTTTTATCAGATTTTGGCTTGTAGAAAATGAAAATCAGCTGATTTTTGTGGGCCGTGGATGGGCCACCAGCTATAGCGGCAGGAACACTTTGCATTATTGTTGTGCGTGGTGTATGGCAGGTGTGTGTGTGTCACTAAAATGTTTTAAGTTTTTCTTATGCCAGGCAGAAGATTAATCCTTAATTAACCAAAACCCTCATGCCTATGCAGTGGTACACAGTTCGTATTGTGTGTATACAGCCCATCCACTTGTTTACACTTCTCAGCTGGTACACGGATAATGGCGGTTGAGTCAAGAGTGTCATATTTCCATGCATGGCCAAGGTCAGTGATTACATACATACTTGCACCACTAGTGATAGTGAATTCCCTGCTTGCACTAACTGAGACTAGTCCTAAACCTAAATGGTAGCTATGAACAGTTTTTCTGAATTGGTTGGGTCAGATTGCAAAAATTTTGCTTGGCAAATTAAAACTGTAGAATGACTTCTATAGCCAAATTTATATCCAAATAATACTTCCAATGTTATATATACACATTTGTTGGTACAGAATTACAATTGTAGTAATTTTACATGAAGCATGGAATGTTCATTAAGAAGACTTAATATTTCAGTGTGGTAAAAAAGCACAACATTTTGTAAGCAATGGATGACAGATATTACTACAACAATAGTATGATTTGGCCTTTGAACTGGTATAAAAGTCCCTTTAAAAGGGAAGTAGGTAACCTGAAGCTTGGTGTTCAATCGCAATGCGATTTCTACTTCAAAATAATACCAGATGTTATCAGAAAAAGGAACATGAAAAACTGAATGTTCGGTTGTTTCACAATAAAGGTTGATCATTATGATTGATGCATGCATAGTATTCTTATAATTAGTGTCACAAAAAACTCCCAATTTGTTTCATTACCAAATTGTCACAAAATGCAGAAGATTGTCTTTTTAAGACTCGTCTTGTTCAAATTGACTCAGTTGAAAAGTTAAAGTTCAATTGGAACACCCCAAATAAACTTGTGTCATAGGTTGCACCATGGATCCCTCATATGTTGTGAGGGTCAAAGGTCAGTGGGCAAGTCAAGGTCATGGAGGGTCCGTCGCTTATATTCTCTGAATGTAGCGAGTGCGAAAGCCGAGAAACCGCGAAATTCTGGTTCACAAATAAATCAGGATTTGAGAGATTTGTGATGGCATATGATGTTTCTATTGTGACAATCAAAGGAGGGTTGGACGGTAACTTTTTTGTATCAATTTAAGGAGTGACCGAGAACTCAGGTGAGTGTTCGATCGTCTGGCCGATTTACCCGGAAGTAGTAGTTAGTATCGGTTTTGATATGAGGTGAAAGGTCATATTTTTATCATTGTCCGTCCTTAAATTTAAGCCCTCAAATCCATTCCAATCCCAAGAGGAACAAACTGCATTTTAATGGGGGTTAACCATCAATATTAGAACAGTTATGAATAGGGCTTTGCAATATGCAATGGCTCTCTTACCATCAAAACCCACAAGTTTATTTTCCCATGTACTGATGGAGGTTTGTGTAGTGCCACGCCTCTCTTATCATTACAGAAACCATGACATAAAATGGAACAAGCACCTTTAATTAATACCAAATAGGCATTCATAACATTGAAGGTCAAATGTAGGGTTTTCCCCTCCCCCTTTCCACCACCACCACACACCAACCCAACAACACTTGATTAGATATGTATTGAAAGGTGCAGTAGACATGTTTTAAAAATTGCATTGTGTTATCGGAATACTATATTTGGGAGTCATCTTAAAAAGGATATGAATTATATGCTTTTAAAATATTGACCAGGGTTAAAGATAAGAAAGTTAATAGGAAAATTCCACACCAGTGATCAATGGACAGATGTTGCTGTGGATAGACAAATGCATTTATAGTCCCAGGAGCCATTATATCAATTTGCACCATATGTGTACAAACATTTTTTAAACCAATAGTAGTGGTGAAGCGTGGTAATTGGAAAACGTCGCCAAAAAAAACCCACAAAGATGATGTAATTTTAATAGTTTGCCCTTTTATGTTCCCTGCCAAAGTTTTTGCAAGAATTGAAAAAGACAGCGTATGGTGTCAGATGAATGTATGTGAAAATAATGTTAAACCCTTGTAATAATGGTCTCTCTATCCCAATACTTTATTGATTTTAATGATAATGCAAAGTTTTAAAAAGTAACATTAATAAAATTTATTATTTTTCAAATTTAATTTTCAATGCCTAAAATTAAACAAGTTGGCACGTACCTGTGTTCGCAACTACTGAGGTAAAGTTAGCATTTGTTATCAAAAATATATTAGAACTTGGAAAGTCTTGTGCATTTCACTGTGCTGAAAGGTCACACTCATTAGCAACTATGAAACATACAGGGACCACACTATCGGACGCCATATTTGAAAAAAGGTGCAGAAAAAAATTGTGATTGGGTATTTGCAGTGATAAACTTCTAACCAAAAACCACATTGCCTCTGATGATGTTTGGATGTCTAAGGACCATTTATATTGAAGCAAGCGTGGTACGAATCAGTGATTTATTGTATTTTTCTTGCTGGAAATTAGAGTATGGTCTGTGTTGGTAACATTTATGCTGATAATGCCCTAAGTCAAAGGGGTCGCAGAAGTTAATTGAAATGACAATGAAAGTAGGCCTATGTGTCCAAAAGGCAGGACAAACCCAAACTGATTTTGCAGTATTTAATTAATCAATTGAATTTGTATTTGGATTAGTAAAATTTCCGCGCGCTTCCATGCATATCAGTATAAATTGTCACTTACAGGACTTTCAAAGACAAAAAATTGAACTCGCTATAATGAATTATCATTCTAGCAAGCCAAACTGATTTTGCAGTGTTTGATTATCAATTGAATTTTTTATTTGAATTAGTAAAAATTCCACGCGCTTCGCGCGCAAATCTGTATTTAAATGTCACTTACAGGACTGTTCAAAGACCAAAATTGAACTCGACTATAATTAAATCGTCATGTCAAGCAAGCCAAACTGATATTGCAGTGTGCTGATTAATCAATTGAAGTTGGGTTGATTTGAAAAAATTTGGCGTCGGCTTTGCACGCAATACAACATAAATGTCACAGGACTGTTCAAAGACAAAAAATGAACGCGATTGTAATGAAATTGGTATTTTTTGCCTTCTCGCACTTGTTTTAGAAATGGAGACACACATCCCTTAAATGCACACCAAAATTTTTAAGAATTTCCCTTGCTTCGCGCTGTCATCAGCAGATTTTCCAGAGCTTCCGGTAAGAATAATCAGCGACCTTGTTGCAAACCCTCCCCTGGCTTGAAAAATGGTCTTGCAACTGACGGTACCTCTCCACAACACTTCAATTTTTCCTTGACTGGTCAGATTCTTTTTGATGATATATATTTTGAGTAATGGGGGTCGACGCAAAGCCAAGTGTCAGAATGGGGTCTCGGGACAAAAAGGTTGGGAACCCTGACCTAATTAAGTGGCTCAATTTACAAGCACGGAACCACTCCATCAATGAGCTGGTCAAAATAAAATGGCCCGTTGGTGCTCCTAGCCTTTTATTTATCTCTCATACTACTTGAACCAATGGGTGGGTAGGGTAGTGTAGACTAGGGTCCATTTTCCTAAAAATTGAGTAAACTTTGTTACTTTTATTCTCAGTTCGTGTCCAAATAAAGGATAAGGATTTAGCTATTACGTTTTGGCTGAACAAAACAGACTACGGTAGTATTTTTAATCCCCCCAAAATTAAGTATTGGTTTTTTTCCTGAAACTTAACATATATGCCCCAATTCATGTTAACCATGTAGAACCTGCCTCTTGCACTCGCACACATGTACACACTGCACATACAGACACAAAACATATACACACCATATACACACACACACTCAAGCACAAAATCCTCTGGGTTTTCCCACAGCACAGGTATAATTGCTGACAGAAGTCAATGATTTTTGCAGTTTCCAAGGGGGTGTGCTAATCATTAAACCTTATTCAACATTCGGAATCCTATACAACCTTGAAATTCCCTTAATCCACTGGCAGTGTCCTGTTGGCACGATTACATTATACCTTCGCACCTATTATATCATGAGCTTTATTCTGTTAATACAGAATAAAGAGCATGATATAGTATGTATGATGGGTTTTATGTATTATGCTGTGCATTGAACCAATGCATGAAACCAAGGCCCTCAAGCCTACATATACCTTTTTGCACGCTATTTTAAAGATGCATAGGTTTATTCTGTTAACAGAATAAGTGCATTATAGAGTATGTGCGAAGGTGTGACTGATGCTGCATTGAACCATGCATGAAACCAAGGCCATCAAGCCTACATTATACCTTTCGCACCTAATTTATATCATGAGCTTTACATGATACAGATATAGTGGAGCTTTGGACTTCAAAATTGTCGCCAACCCCTCCCCCTCGGTACAACAAAACGCAACCACTGCTATTCGAAGATCATAATAAATAATTTAAAAAAAATGGTTGGTGGTCAAAAACTTTGGTGGCAGGGTGTTTTTTGGGTCAAAAAATCACATTTTTGAGCTAAAACTTAAGATATCAAGATTTATTAATTGCTTAGCAAAACAAATTTAATCACATGCAATACTATCAATCTCTGACATTTATTATAGATTTCTGTTTATACAGATATTATAAAGGGTCTAGAATTTTAGCCCCAAAATCACCTTTTTTCCTTAAAAAAGCTCCTTTTATGACATGTCACCACACAACGAGTATTACCTGAACCTTATGCAATGTATAAAACCTATGCAATAACAAAAGGATACTAAAATAGATGTATATTTTTACCTTAAAAAATTATAAAAAATAATCATTTTCGCTTAACTTGCAGCCCAATTTCCTGTTTTCGGCATAGAAATCATCCCTGCCACCAAATATGTAACCCACAACCATCATTTTCTAAATCTCATATATTTTAGCCTCACATAAGGGGGTTTGCTGTTTTGTTTTACGGTGGGGAGGTAACTCGAAAACTAGAAGACTTTTCAAGGCTCGGCGGCTCCCTAGTAGGCGCGAAGGGTGTAATGAAGTATGCTGCATTGACCATGTACGAAAAACCAAGGCATCAAGCCATGCAACATAAGGGTTTATTTATATACATTTGCCAATATCTTGAGGCAGTTTATTTAAGAATAATCGTTGTGATTATCTATTATTTTAAATTTTTCATTTTATATATCTTATAGTGTATAAGATGATTTATTTAATTATCTGCTATTAAAAATAGATTGAAAGACTTCTGTTTGAAGTTTGTAAATAATTACCAAATCAATATCAAACGTTACCATTTTTAATTGGAAACACTGATTCGCACATATTCGAGCTTGCATGAACATTTCTATTTAGGAGTAGGATGGATACGTAAAATGAGACTTTCCCTAAGGCTGTATTTAATTTTCTTTTTAAAAAGTAGTGTATTCTGAAAGTGGTGATAATCAAATTACTTCATGATTTTTGTTAATCCTGCATATATTGAGTTAAAGGCATATTGGGTGATTTCTTTCGTATTTTATTTAATCCATCAATTCATTGATTGATGGATTATTGCCAGCTCGAGAGCGGCGTGTTTTTATGTCGGCTCTTATTTGCGAAACTATTCGGCCGTTTTATGTCCGTTTTCCCCGACAATTCGCAATTTGTTTTGGAGGTAATGGGCGTTTGTCCATTATGTTTTATTTTTTGGAATTTTAGTGACGGGAGGCAGTTCTGGGTAACTTTTGTATCTTTTGTCAAGTTTTGGACACATTTGATGCGTGCTTGTCCGTCTTCTTACGGAATGCATATTTGTTTAGTGTGCCCTAGATTACCAGTTCTAGTGGGGTTCTTCGGTCGAAAATGAAATTGTGACGTGTTCCATATCTACCAAGGGCTTACCAGTGCCTGAGGTCCGAAACACAAGTTCGATTTATATTTGACTTTAGTAGATTTAGTGTAAACAAATTTCCCTGGATTAATGGTCCACCCTACTATAATATAGATGACACAAAAGAAGGTTGTTTTTACTTGAGATCAAGTTAGTTTTGTTTAATAACTTGGGGTATTTTGCAAACAAGTCTCAAAGAATTTTCATCAAAAGTACAATCTGCCTACTTTAGTGAGCAAAACTTCAAAATATTAATTCGCGTACCTGAGCAAATTGGGGTATCGGGGTATCGTCTTTGCAGAAGGCAAGCCTTTTTTCCCAGTATGGCATTTATACCGAACTATGCATCTGTTTTATGGTATAGGATGGATGAAAAGTTGGGTTTGTTGGTTGTTGGTTTCGACGCAAAGTTTTAGAATTGTAGTTTTAAGTATATGGTTTATTTTTGGAGGTGTTTGAGAAACAATTTTGGTGTATTCTGAGAAACCTTATCTTGTTGTCATTAAGTTCTTGTTGTCTGTTTTTCGATACATGACATTGCTGCGACATTGATATACCCATTCCCAGCGTGGCTGTTCCTCTAAATGATGGTCCACTACGTTGACCGTTTAACGCACCTTGAAACTGTTGAAAGCCCGTTCTGGTATCATAAGTGGTCCTTGAACGTTTGAAGGCACTTTAATATATAGGTTTTCTAGATATAAATATCCGATCCTATAAATAGATAACAAAAAGGTATTCACTGGCGACAGCGGGGGCATATTTGGAATAGTTTTAATTTCCCCTTACACTGGGGATACTATATACTTTGTGAGCTTGGGACGACAACCGCTTGCCTTACTTTGACGGGTTTTTAGATATTTTGGTGTCAGCGGTGCGCCACTGACATGATTGCCTAACTTCGACTTTTGCCTTTTAATGTCCCGCGCGTTGAAAGCGGAAAATGTTGAAATAAGTGGCGGTAAGCATTCTAAGTGGAAATCTTTTGAACACATCTGTCCAGAAATTCATTCCATTTTGACTAGGAATAATCCTAAATTGTTGCAACAAGAGTCCCGAAATTTGTAATAATCCTCTATTTTGATCGATGTATATTTCCCTCAAATGGCCTGAAACATACGAAAATTTAATAGAGATGTAAAAAAAAAACCAGTAAGACCCGACAATTTGCTTCTGCTCCCAGTATGTCCATGACGCCCTCTATAGCCTTATTATGTGTGAACCAGCGTCCAATGTATTGCTGTAAAGAGATGCATATAGTGTTAACCGGGCTTTCCACCTTCACATTTGCCCATTATTTGTATAGAGTCCCTTTATTTAAATGACTGTCACAACAGCTGAGGAATGAGGGGTTTGCAACAT
>JAMKCH010008095.1:0-41124 GCA_023653785.1 Ophioderma brevispina
GGCAATTTCTGTACCAATCCACTCCGGAATTGGGGCAGAGGGGGAATGTAGGGCAATTGCTGTACAATCTCTCTGGAGGGTTGCCAAATTGGCAAAAAGTACAGGGTGGAAGAGAAATTCTGCTAGAATCCCCCAAATCCCACTACTATGCATGTATAACTAAATACACAAAATCTCATTGTTTTTTTTTTAATGAAGTCCTTTATCCTTAGGATAATTAGGAAAAAAAATGGTATTCTTATTCATCATTACAGGAGTTGTAGTTCCTTCCAGGAAAAAAAATTCACATGAGAAGTAGGGATTTTTGGATTTCTACAAATATCCAAAAATTGAAGTGTTGTTGCAAACACCTTTGCAGGCTTTGAGGGCACACAGAAAAATCAACAAAAATGGAAGGATGTTTGATATATCTAACCATAAAAAGAAACTTTCTTTGTAAAACTCAATTACTTCAGGAAAAATAAAAAATGTGGTTTTCACAAAATTGCCTCATTTTGGTCCACTTTCTATAATGCCAAAATCAATGTACAAGTCTATGGGAATTTGAAAATGCATTAGACGAAATATCTCCAAAAATATTTTTGGAAACCTGCCTTTTATTTGGCTACAGAAATACCTCAAAATGAAAAAAGGTGATTTGTATATGCTTATATTTCAATAGAAAACACAGGCTGAATTCCTATTTGCTTCTATAGGAAATTAGAAATTATTTTTGTACCAAAGAAACAGTTCTCAACTTAATCATTTCAGATGGGATATTTTTATAGAAAGCTTAACATCAGTGAAAAAATCTGAATTTTCATTTTAAGGACATCTGTTATTTGAAATCTCTTGTTGCACCTTTAAATATGTCAAAATGCGACAAATTATTTTATTTCATCGTATTTCTGCACATTCTGGAATAACTCTGCATCTGAAGTGGTTTGCCAGTGAACTTTTCATCACAAAGGTGGGTGTTCCGATTTATGTGTATCGTGTTCTCTACTTAATATGAGAGACTGGCACCTGCATACACTTAACACAAAGTATCGTGGGAAACAAACTTGCGGTTTTGATAATAGAAGCGATGATGCACTGTTGCAAGGCCCTATTCACTACTGTGCTAATATTGATGGTTAACCACTAAAACGGCAGCTTTTTGTTTATATCTTTGCAAAGAAGTGGACTTTGGAGCTGAAATTTTAGGATAATGAGAAAAATACGGCCTTTCATCTGATATCAAAATTTATACTACTTCCGGGTAAATCAGGGGGTCCCAGAGGCGATCAGAACAAGCACCTTTAAGCAACCATTGCAAGTAACTATACTTTGTTCAGCCATAAGTTTAGAGTGATGGGCACTGCTACATATTGCAGCTATAAGAGCTCAAAGATAGCATGCGTCATTCATGTTCAAAAGAGCCATGAAAATGGGTAGACGTTTCATATAGAAGTCCATTGATGCAAATGAGGTATTACAATTGATTCCGTCATGCGCTGTACGACGTTGTGCAGTAGCGCTTGACGGAATGAATGGCAATACCTCATTTGCATCAATGGACTTCTATATGAAACGTCTACCTGAAAATGCCTCTAAAAAACCTTGATTTTTACTCAGACCAGAAGCAACCCCTCAATGACCTTTGACCCCATGCTGAACACAAGTTTTGTAAAGGGTCTAAAGCTGCTTCATATACGACCATGCAACGTTTCATATAGCAGACCTGTACTTTTGAATTTTTTTTTTTACATTAAGACCAGAAGTCCCCTTTAACCCTAGCACAGCTAAAGCTCACCAAAACTCGGTGTTAATTGAGAAAAATGCAGTAAGTCCAGAAAGTAGCGATGACGTCATCAAACCAAGACTCATATGGGCACGAAATCGCTGACCAGGCCAGCAACACCGCCGTAGCGTGCTATCCCGGGTCATGGGGCCCAAAGGGCCCTGGGTTCGAATCCCACCCGAATTTACGACTTTTCTTGTTCCCCTCTTCCCTCACTCCTTCAGTTCCTCCCGGGAGATGGGCTAGAAACCGACGTCAGGGTTAGGGTTAATGACCACCATGCCGAACACATCTTTGGTGAAGGGGCTCAGGCTGCTTCATATGTATGAGTCACATGACCATACTACCTTGCATATAAGCAGATATGAATTTTTGAAGATTTTTCACATTTAGATCGGAAGGGCCAGTTATTGACCCCAGATTGACCTATCGACCCATAACTTTGTGAAGGGTCTCAAGCTGCTTCATGCAACTTTTGGCGGCCATTTTGAAAACGGCCGTCAAAAATATGTTTCGCCCTCTATCTCGAAGTACACCCCTGCTCAATTTTTTATACCCGAGCGATTCCAAATCAACAGAAAACTTATTCGCAGTGTTGTGGTCACGGGGGAGCTGATATTGACTGTACTCTAAATTCACATGAAAGCAATATAGTTTAGGACACTATTAAGCACATCAGAATTGACGCCCAATCTGCAAATATTTTACAGGGTTTATTACATACGAACAGTTTATTTCCACATTAAAAACTACACAGAACAAAATTCCTTCAAGTCCTTCAGTGCATATCACCCTACAACAGTAAATAATATGACTACAGTTTTTGTAAAAAGTATCAACTCAAATATCTTACTGTAAGATGTTTCCATAATTAGCTATGTACAAATTGCTCAATGATACTAATTAGTTTGTCCTATGCAATCTGGACAAAAGTTTGAAATAGGGCTCCAAGATGAAGACAACTTCTCGTAGAAATTGAGAGAATTTGGACAGTTCAGTGTCAGCTTTAATTCTAAAAATATCACACAAAATGTCCACCATGAATGGCTTTCTTCTTCTAAACAACCACAGCTTGCTGACGAGTAATTTTAAGGTTTGTGCATATTTTTGTAATCAGTATCAAAAAGGGTGGTAACATATGCATAATTCATATCCCCAAAAATGCAAATTCTCTCAAAATATCTTCAATACATCATGCAGTAGGAATAAATATTTCCTTATCTGCATATCTTGTCACAAGGTAATAGCCTGCCAAAATTGCATTAAAAAATCCTCTTCCAAATAAAATATGACGTTTCATGGTTAAGTACACTTCGAGATCAATTTTTTATTAGCAAGAACAATATAAATTGAAATATTTAAATTGCATGTTGTTACATTACAACTAAAATTTGGATGGTTTTGGATGCTTTCTACCAAAAAAAAAAAACAGATTCCAAATTTTGTTGTTAAACTGTTCTTGAACATGTGATAAACCAAACCCTCACAATAGTCCCTGGACCAGGTTATTTTTGATGATTAGTCCGCACACATTTAAGATTTAGTATTTTTAAATTATGACAAAGCCAAATATATGTTCCTAACACTAGTTTGGATAGGTAAATGTCTGGCATTCAAAAATCAGTCTCATTAGCAACACATCGCTGGCCTAGAAATATTTTTAAATATCTTTTTTGAAATGTATTAAACACTTCTTGTGAACTAAGAACATGCAATTAAATATCTTTATCAACTTATTCTTCTAATAAAAATCCATGTTGAAAGTTTTAGGGTACTCTAGTGTTTCAATCTTTGAAAAATTAAAATATATGCTTGAATCTTTAACTTTGAATGTTATGATCAATACTTTAATTTCAAGTGAAATCAGCTCATTGCCCCCTCCCCTGAATTTCATCTAAAAGCATTTTTTTCAACTACTACCTCACCTACATGTGAATGGTTAAATTAAGTACTTTAATTACATTGAATAACAGCATGGAATTACAATGCAAACTAGGTCTAACAATTTGCATGACGGTCATGACCTAACTGAACCTTGATTTAACATGTTAATGGGACAATTAGTGTTGAAAATAAAAATGGCAATATACCAATTAACATGTTTACATACAGTATTAGGCAAGGTAATCACCTTTGCATTAATTACCAATTCTATTTGATTTTATTCAACAATCCCATAGATTACTATGCATGGTCAGGGTAACAATTTTGCTACTTTTGCAAACATCAAATAGATTTGTGCCAATTTTTCCTGCACCCAATTTGCTGGGCAACAATGTAAGAGGTATAACAAAGCTCAGCAAAACTTAGTAAAACTTCCATTTCACAACATCTATTTTATCCTTGGTTTGTGATCTGTTAGTACAGTATGCATTAATATCCATACAAACCTGTCAGAATCAACACCTATGGTTACAAAGAAAGTAGCTAATGGACAAAACCCACCTACGAAATGAGCATGGAACGACATGTTAATGCAAAAATATACGCCTATTAAATGAGCAAATCTGTGAGGTAATCAATGTTGTTGGGACATATTGAACTTTATTGGGTGTCAAACCACAGAGTGGCCCATACAGGGCACTCACATTGAACAAAACGGAGGTATCGTTTTTACCCAAGTCAACCCTCACAAAAATAAGAAAGTCTAAAACAGTTGTGCAAATCAAGTAGTTTTGTAATAAAACTATTCAGAGTAGTTTTATTACACAGCTTGGGTTCTACACACTGAAGTACACTTAGGTAGGGTTGTGTAAATTTCCCTGTAAACCCTTTGGACTATCCCATGACCACCTTTTTATGTCATCAATGCCCTGTAAAGGTTTACTAGTGGTATGTAAATTCAGCTATGAAATCAAGATCTTTGGACTGAAAAGGAAGCTATAAGGCTGACTTGAAAATAGGGAATCCGGTTATTGTGTTCATTGGCGTAAAAACTGTTTAGCACTCAATGCAACTCCCTATCTATCAGTCAGTCACTGCTATTTTAATTTGGTATTTTGCTTAACTTTGCCTGTATCACTAATTACAGAATTTTGCACATGACAAAAGTAGAGCTCCAAATACTTGTTTTGTTCTTTTAACTAGAAATTGGATGAATACCCAACATTTTGGAACTCGGTAAAGCCAGTTCATACTTTACTGCACAGCACTGCAGTCAATTTCACTGCAATGTTCCATCACTTCTGGTGGCACTTTATCTTCTGGTTTTCACTCCTGGTGTCTGTAAACGCTAGGATTCATTAAAAAACATTCAAAATTGGTCTATTGCATTCTACTCCTCTTAATGCATCACCAGATAAAATCATTTTAACTTTTTTGCAGTACTGCATTGCAATGCCGTAAATGAGGGCATACTGCAGTGCAATGCAGTTTATTACTCTGAATGGAGCTCAAGTCCAATGTCAAAAAATATAGTACAGTTTGTTGTGATACGAGTCTTGGTGAAGGTTCGCATAACTTGAGCTACTTTTGGTTTTTACACTGCGAAGGACTTGAAAAGAATTTGTAGAACAATGTACAAGGAAAACGAGACCATGACTGAACACCATAAAACAAAATCCTTCAGATTCCAGTCAAACACGTTTAAAAAAATGAAATGTACTTTAGGTCATGTAACAGTTGGAACTGTGATATTTGCAGGAATACATTGCACCATTGATTTCATTCCACTCAGAACATTCATCTGTCACCTTTAAGTTCAATGAAATTGTCTATAAAAATTGAAAGCAAGACATTTTAAGGGTCTAAAAACCACCAAAGCAATGTATATTCTCCCATGCATATGCACTACTTCTAATAGTAATTACTATGTATTTTATTTTTTTTCATCTTCCTTTTACACAAATTGCACCAGAGAATATATCCTATAAAAACACATCAATTTTGTCATGTTGCAATAAAGAGACACCAAAGTTCCATAATCATAATAATACAATATAGCACTACCCTACATGTGGAATATCATCAGGTCAAGGTCAAAGTTCATAAAGCTGCAATGCATACACAAAACTTTGCCAATTCTGTAATAGGGAGATGAGTGCTTCTGATGAAGCATTATCTAACTAATTGCCAATTACTACACGCGATCAAAGATAATATTTCAAAAACACGGCATTTTGCAACAAAATTAATATGGAGTCTGTTCAAAGGCGTGTTCAGAATTCCCCTTCGTATGGATCCATTTACAGTAATTCCATGTCAAATGCTTTTGCCAAGAACTTCATGTAGTTATGAGTCTTTTGAGGGTTAAAATACTGTATATTTACAACCACTTATAGGATGTCTCTACTAAACATGGGTTAATTGGCTAATGTAGTCCTACTAAGTCTCTACAATTTGTTGCTGGAATTTACAGAAAAAGTAACCGTGATAAAACCTAAATCAGTCAATGGCAATATAAATATCCTAGCAACTTATTTTTTGTTTTCACCAAAATAACTGGGTCACTTATTGTTCACAAGAAACTGATGACCAAACTAATAGTGGGGACACAAGTTATCAGCCCAAAAATAATGGCTTCCCCTTCACTATCAAAACAGTTTACTTCAGAACAATGTCTTGTTTTCAAAACTTCAGTTAATTTTCCCCTTGTTCAAATTCGTTAATTTCAACAAAACAAAATGTTTTCAATGGGTGTTGTGGTGCGATTTGGGAACCTGTCAGTGTGAGATGGCGACAAGTCGACTTGGTCGGTTTCAAAACTCTTATAGCCACCTCCTCCAAAGCAGTGGATAGCAAGTGAAGCTAAATTACAATCCATATGATTTAAAAAATCACCATTGTAGTGTGCACATTCCCATTGCTGTATACTGGCTTTGTGTCTCCTTTTTGGAGCCACCTGGAACAGCCAGTGGGCAGCAAATGAATACACATTACAATCCATGAATTAAACCACCACTGTAATGTGCACTTGCATTGCCAGTCCGCTGATACACCCAGATGACTCAAACATCTCTAAAACTGTCAGGAGGCAAGCAATTCTTGAAATGCGACGTTCAACAAGCTTTTCCAGAAAACATCAATTCAACATACAACTCGCACATCTCAACTTCCAACACCTTGGACCAACAAAATGAACAGCATGCCAGTTCTTTGGTGACCCAAACGCCGGCCAAGTTACAAACGCGCCGGACTAAGCCAAAGACAGACAACAAACAAACCGGGGGAAAACACGCAAAACAAAAAATCGAACAGAGCCAAGATGGACAGGGGAACAGGCGAGGGAAAAAAAAAAAAGAACCGAGAGAAGAACAACAACAGGGGAGAGGAGGGTTGGAAAGAAACAGCATGTTTAACAACATGCTCAGAATCTAGCATGGCTAGGAAAAAACCAAAAAACTGGCATTACAAGAACTTTGTATGAATTACAGAAGACACAAGTGGTTTACAACACAAGCCAAAATCCAGCATGGTTAGCAAAGACCCTGGAAATTCACATGGTTACATACAGCAGACATGTCCTCACCCAGAACCGAGGCAATTTTACAAACTCGTTCATCATGGAGGGTATTAGTGTTTGTCATAAGCAAACCATAGCCCGAGTAAAGGTGAATTCAACAGTAAATTTTTAAGGTCCCAAAAACACACAATTTTAAAATTGTGTTTTTTTTATGTTAGAACAAGCAGCTGGCAGATAAAAATTCATCCATAACAGTTGACAACCCCATCATTCTCCTTTAGACGTCATGATTAAATTTAATGTGTCACTCAAAGTATAGAGTGCTTCTATCCAATTTGGTGACAATCTGCAATTTTTTTTTATTTGGTACTGACATTTGAATTGAACCTATTGCCATTTAGGGCGAATTTAGAATATTATAATATGGTGTATGTTTCATCATACAAAAACTTTCCCTGGACGTAGAAATAGCCCTAGAACAAATGTATAGTGTGCAGACAATGCCAATGGTTTGAAATTTCATATTGCCTAAAATTTGCACAGCAAAGTGGTAGAAAAATATAAACAAAAATCCCAAAAGTGACTTGGTCTGATTGGCAACCATACCAGCAAGTTCTTGATATTATTATTTTTGATGGAAGGGCAGTTTATGAGTGTGGTGAACTGTATCCTTACCTTAGCTCCAAGCACTTTCATCCAATTACATCCTCGCACGCCAATGGGTTGAAATTCATCTAGCCTACATTACATGTCTCATAATTACCACATACAACCGGTTGGGAAAAAAGCTGCATGTGGACAATTTAAGCACTTGTGTTTTAACATTACTTCGATAACATTAGCACTACTCTGCTTAATTGTATTCTGAAAAATATTGTAAAAATATTTTTAATGTAATATTTCCATTTAAATTAAACCTTGAAAAGATCAAAGTCTTCAACATACAACAGGCATTTTGAAAACCTAATTACCACCGCCAGTATGTATAGGCTTTTTATTTACACAATCCGCCCTCACCTTGCTCTAAACTTTGAACTTTGGTCTCTTCTGAGTAGTGACGCAAACGAATATACATATGCACCTTCACTTGCAATTGTCGGGCTTGTGCTTTGCATACGCTCGTGCTGAAAGTCAGTTCATTGTATACGCCCACGTTGCTACTTCGACTGACAGAGTATAGAGGCCCAATAGTCCGTGGTTGATAATGGCAACAATATTAAACAACTCAAACGAGACCCTATCTTGTCATGCAAGAAATCATTTGGCATAGTTTGAGTAAATAACCGAAAAAGAGTGGAATATGAAGTCTCACAGCATGAGCTCGTGCTAGCCGCCAATCAGGGATCATCGCCGATGGTAATTATGCTTACTTGATTTTATGCGGACACAATCTCCCTTGTGGGATTTTGTGGGTAAAGGCTCTGCAGTGGATGCAATTTCTCACATTGCATTACGGGATTAATTTGAAAAAATGCCCTCTGGTCATGGAGTCTTTTAGAGATTAACATACAGAAGTTTATCTTCTACCTTTCAATTGAATTTTCATCCCTTCACCTTACATAATTGATTCCCAGTTCATGTTTGTACTTAGAAGTGAACATATATATCAAAACTATAGGTACTAGAAACATGGAATATTCATACAAAATATTCAAATCGTGGATCAAGTCAAGGGGATTAACTTACCCCGACAGGAATTGTGACATTATTTCCCTATGTGACAATTTTCTGCATGATGTTGGAACTGCAATTTTTCCCCCCCTCTCAAAATGGGCCTTTGCTTAGGTGTTTCTGACAATTTATGAATTTTCTCGCGAGAGTGTCTTACGGCCTCTACATATAGTCCAAGTCCATGCTCGGTAAAAGATTATTCATATAGAAGGTCCCAAGATGCCATGAGGTTATTACAATTTATAGTCCGGTAAGCGCTTTGACGGTAATCAATGGCAATACCTCATTGCATCCTTGGACTGAATCTACCTGCAACGCTACCCCAACAGACGCTTGGGGTGCCATGCGCAAAGAAGGTCGAGTACAATAGCTGCACTTGTATTAATTCCCAAAATCAGACCTATCCATAATGCAAGTCCTTTGGAGTCATGAAATTGGTTCTTCAGATGACTGTGATTGCTGAAGAACCTTTCGACAACAAACAAATTCCAGAGCCACTAACTCAAAGAAAATAAATTGAAGCTTAACCTAGTACATAACAGCAGGGGAAAAGGGAGGAAGTAGGAAGAGGATGTATCGACATGGTAACTTTTATTGCCCTTGCGACTTGCACATACACAAGCTTGATTTTTAGCAATGCAGAGTTTGACACATTTGAACTTTTTAGCACTATAGTCGGAAACAATGGGTTCTGCAAGTATGCCTAATGTCAATCACTTAGCAAATTTTTGGAAAAAAGTAAAAAATTTTTTTTTAAAAATATTGTTTCAAAAAATTCCGCAGATTCTGCCCGTCATCTCCTTTACGTTGGGTTCAGATCAGGTTAGCAAAACAAAAAAACATTTTCAAGGCATAATATACCAACACTCCACCATTATAAAGGGAATTAATCACCAATTTGCCTTTTCTCAGCTTGCCTACAATTGTTTCTAGCAATACCCTGCAATTCTAATTTAAATGGCATGAGGACAATCTCCGCAATATTTTTTTTCTGCCAATGCCCTGGGTTTAAGCCCGGCAAGCTTGATCATTACTCAAGCGATCTCTACATATAGGAACCCTTGGGTGACCATGTGATTTTTTACGATTTGCATTTTGGGGTGGGAGTGGTTGTGTTGTGGATGCCGCAGCCGAATACTAAATTGGATTCTGGGTGATGGGCGGTTATCCTAAGAAATGTTTAAATTCAACTACTGGTTTATGTATTTTTGCCAATAGGTTCACTCAAGCAGCTACCTCAGTCGCAGTGGTTATTGGGTGAAGTGCTTGCCTTACATTGCAAAAGTCATTCAACACACTGAAATGTAAGGAACAATATGCAAGCAGGAACCGCACTCACTTTTTCCGGAGGGGGACGGTTGCGCATGGTGTTTTGTGCCTCCCTAACTTCCCATCTATAAATACCTACAGTTGCCTTTCATACCCTCTCACATTTGAAGACCATGTTCAGTGGCCCCTGGATGGCAAAGGTGGACGACATTCCTGTGTGCATGTGCTACAACACACTGCACATAATGACATTATCATAAGCCGGGGGGGGGTCAAAGCCTTCATGTTAGTGGAACTATTAACCCACTTCTGTTGCGAGTGGTCTGATATACCACAGCATATACTAATGTAGATAACTAGATGGTGGAGTATTATTTGAAACGGCACATTCTGGGCCTCCAATCATCATCTTCCTGAGATCTAGATGACTCCCGCAAGCCTAAAATTATGTGCATGATGTGGAATTACTTAGCGGATAACTTGAATTTCACCATATGACATTGTCATAAGTCATTCGGAACGTTTTTTTCCACTGTCTTTCTGGGAGGCCCAGTGAGTCAAGAAGATGCTGCACAGTCAATGTAAAGCAATTACAGTGAACAAAGCAACTAAAGCAATGCAGATTGCTTTTTAAAAAAAAATATTTCCCAAAGGAAGTATGAATCACTAAACTCTAGGTCTTCCAAATGAAATTATGAAAGCCAACTTTTTTCCGCAGCTTACCCACATGTGAAACAAAACCTAGAGTAAAAATAATGAAGATAATTGAAGAACAGACGGGATGATCATGATGGTCATAAAAACTTGGCAGTGTTCTTACGCTTCTTTTTTTTTGTGCTTTTTTTGATATTGGGGGGGGGGTTTTGTTTAAAGTGTTCTGGTGGGAAAACCGCCGTGAATAACATGACTTTGGTTTGGCTTTTTTTGCTTCGATTCTCGTCTCTTGTTACATTTTTTCTCAGGTTTCCGGAGGTCCAAGGTTGAGTCTTTCTACTCGTAGAATGATATGAACGACGTGTGGACAACACTTTAACATTAGCCCTCTTTTGGCTCGCAAAACTACAAATCGCTTCGTTGGAGTCCTTTCCTGTATAGAGGTGATAACGAGGAAAAGGATATAAGTCTGTCTGAATGTGGAAGTGTAATAGGACTGGACTAAAACCTAGAAAAGTATTAACCAATGTACCTGACTAAGTGAGTTTAAAATAATGTTCTGTGAAACATTGTCCAAATGCTATTAGACATTTGAACTACTTGTTTCTCTCCAGGTCGACAAGGAATGGTTCCCTGAACCATGCTACCCCTATATACATCCTGATCTACCGAGTAAAAGTTAAATTGAAAAAACAAATGATAAAAATTGGTACATGTAAATATACCGTTCTGATTCTATCCGCTAGAACTCTGGGTAGACACATTTCGGACCTAACACGTACAGATAATAACTATCGCTCCTCTACCAACCGGCTGGCTTGATAAGCTTATATTTATATTTTTTGCAAGAGTGTTGCGCAGATAGCATACCAAGGTCCGCTGGTTTGAACCCGGCAAAGCGCCCATTTTTTTTCACAACTACGTTCATGCCATATCCTGAAAGAATAGGTACATGGTCACTGTGTACTTTGGGCCCAATTCTATTTTTTTGTTGAAACACTCTATGACTTTACCCAAACTGGCATCATGGTTTATTTTCCTGAACACAATGGCAAACTGATTTTTTTTTTTTAAGATTCCCCCCGAGCAATACCTGCCTTATCAAAGACCATTTCTGCTCTTATATACTTTGGTCTACTACCAATTTTAAGGTGACGTGTCATTATGCGCGCTTCTTTGCATTTCCACTGGCGTCTCGATCGTGCCGCCTTTTAATGTTTATTTATATTTGTTTCGGCTCTTTCCTTATCATTCTATTATTCCAAGCATAGCGCGTGCGATTCATGGCTGCGTAACTAAGTCGCGTGACGTCGCCTTCATTTAAGATGAGACAAAACTATAGTTGGCTGAATCATCAGCAGACTGAAAATGCAACTTTGCAAATATTTGAAATTTCAATTGCCTAAACTTTTGCACAGCAAAGTGGTAGAAAAATATCAGACAAAAATCCCAAAAGTGACTTGTCTGATGGCAACCATACCAGTAAGTTCTTGAGATCATTATTTTTATGGAAGTGCAGGTTTTGAGGTGTGGTGGAAACTGTTCCTTACCTTAGCTACAACACTTTCATCCAATTACAATCTCTGCACCTCCAATGGGTTAAATTCATCTAGCCATACATTACATGTCTCAGAATTAACACATACAACAAGGGTGTGGAAAAAAGCTGCATGTGACAGATTTAAGCAACTTGTGTTTTAACATTACTTCGATAACATTTAGCATTACTCTGGCTTAATTACTTATGAAAAATATTTAAAAAATATGGTGCACCCATGCCACACCACCTATATGATTATTCTATAACCTTGAAAAGATCAGTCTTCAACATACAAGCAGGTATTTTGGAAAACCTAAAATTACAGCCAGAATGTATACTGTTTATTTACACAATCCCCCTCAAACCTTGCTCTATACTTTGTCTCGTCTGAAGTAGTGACGCACGAATATACCTAGTGCAGCCTTTCACTTGCAGTGCGCTTGTACTTTGCCCATGCGCGTGCCGAAAGTCGGTTCATGTATACGCCCACGTTGCTACTTCGAGCTGGACAGAGTATAGATGCAAAATTAGTCCTGTTTGATAAATGGCAACAATATTAACTCAAACTAGACTATCTTGTCATGCAAGAAATCATTTGGCATAGTTGAGTAAATACCAAAAAGGGGAATATGAAGCTCATCACATGCATGAAGCTCGGTGCTAGCCGCCATCATGGATCATCGCCGATGGGAATTATGCTTCCCTTGATTTTTATTGCGGATCATCAAATATCCATTGTGGGATTTTGTGGGGTAAAGGCTCTGCATGGATGCAATTTCTCACATTGCATTACGGGATTAATTTAAAATGCCCTCTGGTCTGGAGTCTTTTAGAGATTAACATAACAGGAAGTTATATTCTACATTTCATTGAATTTCACCTACATAATTGAATTCCCAGTGTCATTTTTTTACATTAGAAGTGAACATATATATAACAAAACTATAAGGTACTAAGAAAAATAGAATATCATACAAAATATTAAAATATGGATCAAGTAAAGGAGAGTACTTACACATTGTGAACATATTTCCCTTGTGACATTTCTGATGTGGGACTGCATTTTCCCCCTCTCAAATGGGCCTTTGCTTAGAGTTCTGACAATTTGAATGTTATGCTAGAGTGTCTGTAGCTCTCTACATATACCAAGTCACAGCTCGGTAGATGTTTCATATAGAAGTCCCAAGGATGCAAATGAGGTATTACAATTGATTCAGTAGCGCTTGACGGAATCAATGGCAATACCTCATTTGCATCCTTGGGACTTCTACATGAAACGTCTACCCACAGCTTGTTGTGCAAGTGCAAGAAGGTCGTAAGTACAATAGCTGCCACTTGTAAGAAGTTCCCATCAGACATACTCTAATGCCAAGTCTTTGGTCATGAAATGGTTCTTCAGATGACTGTATTGCCTGAAGAACCATTTCAAGAGCCACTAACTCAAAGAAAAATAAATTGAGCTAACCTAGTACATAACAGCAGAGATGTATCACATGGCAGTTATTGCACTTGCGACTTGCACATACACAAGCTATTTTTAAGCAATGCAGAGTTGACACATTTGAACTTTTTAGCACTATAGCGGAAACAATGGTTCTGCAAGTATGCCTAATGTCATCACATATAAGCAAATTTTTGGAAAAAAGTAAAAAATGGACCAAAATATTGTTTCAAAAAATTTCCAGATTCTGCCCGTCATCTCCTTTAATTTGTTCAGATCAGGTTTACACAAAAGAACCATTTCAAAGGCATAATATACAAACACTCAACCATTATAATGAATTATCACCAATTTGCTTTCAGCTTGCCTAAATTGTTTCTAGCAATTCCCTGCATTCTAATTTAAAATGGCATAGACAATCTCTGCAATAATTTTTCTGCACAATGCCTGGTTTAAGCCCGCAAGCTGATCATTACTCAAATCTCTACATAGAGGAACCCTTGTGACCATGTGATTGTTGACATTGCATTTTGCGCAGCCAATAAAAAGTGGATTCTGGGTGATGGGCGTTCTAGAAATGTTTAATTCAACTACTGGTTATGTAGTTTGCAAGAGGTTGCAATCAAGCAGCTACCTATCGCAGTGTTATTGTAAAAGTCGCTTGCTTACATGGCAAAATGACATTTCAACTGAAATGATAAGGAAACATGCACAGGACAGCACTTTTTCGGAGGGGGAATGTTGCGCATGGTGTTTTGTGCCTCCCTAAATTCACAGCTATAAATACTACATTGCTTTCATACTCTCACATTTGAAGACCATGTTCAGTGGCACTGGAGTGGCATGTACGACACTCCCGTGTGCATGCTACACACGGCACATGATTAATGATCAGTATCATAACCGGGGGGTCAAAGGTTAGTGAACTATGACCCACATCTGTGCGAGTGGTCTGATATACCACAGCATATACTAACATGCCGGCAGCATCGCATGAGATCTAGAGACCCCGCTAGCTATTATGTGTGCATGAGGTGGGATTAACTTCGCTGGTAACTTGGAATTTCAGTACATGACAGTGACAGAAGTTATTCTGACGTGATTTTCAAATGTCATTCTGGAGGCATGCAAGAAGAAGCCTTGTAAAGCAATTACAAAGCATGAGGGCGATGCAGATGGCTTAATTCCCAAAAGGAAGGTGATCACTAAACTAGGTCTTTCAAAATGAAATTATGAAAGCAAACTTCCAGCTACCAAATTGTGAAACACAAACCTAGAGAAAAATATGATTAATTGAAGAACAGACGTGATGATCATGATGTACATAAAACTTGGCGTGTTCTCTCTTCTTTTTTTGTGATTTTTTTGATATTTTTTGTTTAAAGTGTTCTGGTGGGAAAACTGCCATGAATAAATCATGACTTTGGTTTGGCTTTTGCTTCATTCTCATCTTCTTTATTCTCAGGTTCCGGATGCCAGGTGAGTCTTTCTTCGTAGAATGATATGACGACTTGTGGACACTTAACATTAGCCTCTTTGGCTCGCACTAAATCAGCTTCGTTGGAGTCTTTCCTGTAGAGGTGATAAAGAGGAAAAGGGATATAATTCTGTCTAGAATGTGTAAGAGGAATGGACTAAAACCTAGAAGTAGTTATACAAATGTAACATGACTAGGAGTTAAAATGTTCTGTGAAACATGGTCAATGCTATTGAAATTTTAACTACTTAGTTCTCCAGGTCGACAAGGATGTTCCCTGGAGCCATCTACACCTATATACATCCTTGTCTACCTGGAGTACAAAGTTAAAATTTAAAAAACAAATATAAAATTGTACATGTAAATATACCGTTCTGATGCTATCCGCTAGGAAGCGAAGGACACATTTCGGACCTAACACCTGTACATGATATCTATCACTCCTCTACCAACCCTGGCTTGATAGCTTATTTGGCAAGAGTGTTGCGCTAATAATACAAAGGTCGCTGGTTTGAATCCGGCCAAGCGCACATTTTTTTTCAACACTAACGTGCATTGCCATATCCAGGGAAAGAATATACATGGTCAATGTTACTTTGCCCAATTTCTATTTTTGTTGAACTACTCTATGAATTTAACTGGCATCATGGTTTATTTCTTGAACACCATGCAAACTGATTTTTTTAATTCCCACCCAGCAATACCTGCCTTTCAAAGACCATTTCTGATATACTTTGTCTCACCTCAAGTTGAAGGTGACGTCATTATGCGTCTTTGCATTTCCACTGGCGTCTCGATCGTGCCGCCTTTATTCGCGTGCGTATCATCGAATTCCCACGCATACGTGGGCGATTTCATGCTGCGTAACATAAGTCCCGTGACGGTCGCCTCTATTTAAGATGAGACAAACTATAGTTGACTGAATCATAGCAGATTAATGCAACTTTCAATATTTTAATATCTTAAAAGATAGCACTCTTTATATGCATACACACCACCATTTTCACCATGTTGCAACGATTCACAATTCCACTGTGACCAATTGGCACGCCCGTGGCACAGGGTCAAATCACGGTGTTTTTGGTTGAAGTAAAAGAATTTGTTGACACAGGAGTATGTATACATTTACACCTTAAACTGTGGAGATGAGATATTAATGGCTCTCCAGTTCAAGTGGCATCACCAATCTATTCATCACCTTAGACACAGCTGGTTCTAATATTATTCTTATTCACATTGCCAAAAGCTCCTGACCTTTCTGAGGACCAGTAATCGCCATTATTTCCGTTGCAAAACAATTATCCTCTTGGAAACCATCCCCTCTCAAAACCCGTTTTCCTTTTGTGTACTGGCAACCGATGCCTCAACAATCTTCTTTTGTGACGTGGTCGACCCTGGAAGTCTGAAAACAAGAAACCTACCAAGTTTAAGTGGATGAAATGGTCCATCTTATGTTACAGCCTGAGGTGTATTGAGTCAATCCCACAATGCGCCAATCTTGGGAAATTTCACACCAATAGGTCAAATGTGTCCCACAAAAATCCTATTTTTAACACATAAAAATTCCGGCTTTTACACTCATTGTAGCCATTAGCCTTAGTACTTAGGGATTTTTAAGCATCTTTATGAATGGTCTTTTGGTTCTTAACACTTGGAACCTTTTCCCCAATACTGACATTTGTTTAGTACAGTATAGGCACATTGCAATGCATTATGGGATTGGTTCAACCGCCCTCTGGGTTACAGCATGATTTGGTATTCACTAAATGGGAAATATACGGCCATTTAAAATCAGAAAAAACACCGGCTTCAAATAATACTTGTTTCAACGTATTCTTTCTGTCGTAGAACAGGAAATTTTTAAAACAATTTCTTCTTCAAAAGGACAAAAATTTCCCTCCATATGGCCAAATTTCCCTGGACGATGTTCCCAAGCTCCCCACTTTTTTTTCCAGACATGGAGCAAAAACAGTCACGTCAACCGAATTTTAGGGGAAAATGCACCAGACAAACCTGATAACTGGCATCCCATGAAGATAAGGATATAGCCGTCAAATCTAAATTGTTTGTTACACTCCAGTAAAACTTACCTCCCCTTTGATTTCTTTTCGCTGATTCCCAGCTCGTTTTAACGTTGAATGGTTCTTTCTTTTTTTTTTTCTGCCTCTTTCCTTTTGCATCTCGCCTTTTTCCCTCCTCTTCTTTTTCCTCTCTTTTCAAATCCCTGAATCAGTTCTTCACAATCTAAATTTTCTTTGGGTTCCCATGTTTTTCATCACTGAAATCATCAATTTAATTTCAGTTCTTTTAAATACCTTCAAATAACTGCACACCCTTCTTCGACAGCTCCTCATATCTAACTCCATTTTGAAAACCACCTACCATATGGTAGATTCCATACTTTGGTACTTGTAAACCACTGAAAATTTGAACATCATTTGCATACAGGAGAAATAACATATTTACACCTGATAAAGAAACATTTCGCGGATTCCCATACATACATCTAGTTGTATTCACACACAGAACCATTGAGGAATCATTTCTACATGAGGAAACATCCACTATTTTATTTTACACGTCCCCGCGAAAAAAGGCGTTTTCATAACTCTTAGACATATTTCGACCGGCGGCATAGTATCATTTTGACGTAGTTTATTTCCACACTTCCCCAACGCTTTTTATGCTCATTTACTTCTATTGCCCGTGCAATAAAAAATTATCTGAATTCTAAATTGCTAAAAACCTGCCCTATTCACTGTTGCGATAACTGCGGTCGTATTTCCGTACGGGACTTTTTTTGGCAATGCACAATGGATTGTTTGTGGCTTTTTCGCGCTAGCGCTCTAATTGTGGGTAAAGAGAAAAAACTTCTGCTTTACCCAAAAAGATGCTCTATGCAACAAATGATGGAGCATACTAGGCCACAACCTTAAATTTTGTAATTTGGTTAAATTCCTATACTCCATTTTCCTTACTCCCATGGAGTGACATCAGCGCGAGATGTTGCTGTCGCCAACGGTAACAGGTGCGCTGGCTTAAAGCGACAGCTTTTTTAACCGCGCGCACAAGATGGCATATCTTGACGCTGCGTAAAAGCTGCGTCAAGTTTAATGACATACTGCAGCCGGAGGTAAGAAATGGACTATATCCTCAAAAGTATCACTTCAAATTGATGGTGGTAGCAATCATGATGAATACTGGACAGGAGGGAATGGGTGACTATTAGGGAGGTTGAGATTTTAGGTTCCTGTAGGCTCACGGGCAAGACAAATTCACACACCTAACTCTTCTCTTGGCAATTCTTGTTAACTATACTCTGGGACAGAATGTTCTGACATAATGAACAGGCTGCTTCTCGTTGCGTGTACTGCGTTTACGTGCACCCGATGGTGCGCCGTTTTGGCGAGAAAGCGGGCGTACGTTCTAAACTGTTCCAAGAAATGATGAGCCAGTGTTATAATAAATGCCATCAAAGCAGCTTCAATTACCCAGGTGGCACACTATGCACAGTGCATGTAAACTTTCTTGTCTGTGCATGTAACGTTTGTATCCTGCATGCACATGTGCATGTAAACTTAAACTTTGTGTGAATCCAAACTATATGTATTTTAGATCCATCCACTTATTTTCATGGAAAGTCATGCTGGAATGACAACATTTGAGCCAACTGTCAATAGTCTAAACGTAACCGAGTTTTCTATGAATACAGGCTAGTAGTCACCCAATTATACAATTAACCTTGCATGAAGCCTTGAAGTACAAAGCACCGTGCATGTATTCTAAAATTGTAATCGGAAGGCCTGCATCAAAGACTTTCCTACAGCCATGTAAACCAGTGATTCAAACCTATTTTTGATATTCTTCACTTTAAAATTAACTCAACTAAATCCACTTATATTCAATATGATAATCACAGGGTGTGCCACTTCTTGCATTTGCAAGATTGATTTCATTCAGGAATGTCAATGCTAACAGTAACTGGTTTATTGCTTATCTTTGGAGCATTCATGTTTACATCTTGAAGTGTTTAATTTTTATATAATTAATGACAATTGCACCACATTTGTGTCCTCAGGTAACCTTTAATGGTCATTGGCTACAGATTGCAGTCTCTTCAATAAGACCTTCCAATCCCAAAGATGAAGAAAGATGGAAAGAAGAAAACAGGAAAGAAATACACAGTCCAGGCTTTGTAGATCCACACACTACAAAATCTGGCCGTGCCTCAGTCAGCGCAGCGAATTTCATCATTGGACACTCAATTTGGTTGTCATTTTGTAAAAATCGTTAAGGCATTTAAAACGGTCCTGGATCAACATGATTTCTGAAATGTTGGTATTGGGGAAAGAAAAACCATGCCCCAAATTTAATTTTTTTTTCTCAAAAATCCATTTTTACAAATCAAACATTTCATTTGTTTTGATCTTCAGAATTTTGCAGCACGAATCAGTCATCTTGAATCGATCCTCTTTGGATGAACAGAGAGTGCTAACACTTCCCCCCCATCGTGTTGGCTATAAAGTATTTAGATAAGGACATAAATGAGAAGTTTGTAACTTGTACTCAACCTTGTTTGCAAATTTTCACATTTTTATTTTTAAAAATGTGTTATTGCTTCAAGGACAGTGTCAACCCTGAGTTTTTCCGAGTACGGTTCTAGTTTGGTTTGTAAACTTAGCAAATATTTGATTGTTTGTAAAAGTATACATTTCTAGAAAGAAATTGGACGATGAACCCGATTGTGGCATGTAAAATTTGTGTAATTTTGATAAAAATACTACAAACAACAATGATTTTGCCCCCAAATTTTCAGACTCATAACAAAACATTTGCATTTTCACACTTTTATATGTTATTTTTTTATCAAGACACAAATTTTTTACTTTGTAACCAAATAGTTTTAGGCTTTAGTATACGGTTGGAAATTGAAACGGATTCCGTATTATTATATTACCCTTCCGCAGGATACCCCTCTTCCACTTGACTTTTTCGAATATAAGGAAGGAAATTTTCAAAAGAATTTGAGTATATATTGGAAGAATATCTTTAGTTATAAATCGAAAAATGTAAAAAGGGAGGAAACCGTTCCTAGAGAAGACTATAGCTATCGTAGGAAATTAAACCTTACCTTTTACTTGGTATTTGGAGTTATTTGTCTGAAATTGGCCAAATTTTGAAAAATTGAACATGAGAAAATCTGTGTTTTAGTAAAAAAGTGACTTTGGACGCCATTCAAAGCTCTCTTTCTCAATAACTATCTTTAACTTCAAAATTTGAGGAGTGTGCAAGTTTATTGAAAATAGCATCTTTATGCAATATTGAAACAAACATCTTTGTCTAACTCCAGAATCAGAGAATTTAAATTTCATGTGGGACTAATTAGCGCTGTTTTGCATTTTCAAATATTATTTATCTTCATTTTTCAAGTACGTTCGCGCAAAAGTTATACATTAAAACGCGCAGCTTGCATGACGCAGCCAAAAAATTAACAATGTGACGTGATGCTGCGCCGTGTGCGCCTGACAGTTGCTTAAATTCCTCCGTTAAGACCCAATGTGGGTTTTGCGATTTAAATGAGTCAAATAGGCCTTTTTAAATCAGAAAAAAAAATAAAGTCATGATTGTCGAGTGGATAACCTTGGTGGTAACGATAGATACAGGTGATGTTTAAAATGGTTAGCAAAAACAAAAATCAGAAATGTTTAAAAACAAACGCACTTGGGTTGACTACTTGCCCTTAAGGCTGAAGTTCAGACACACTGACATAAAAAATTATAAACTTGTGTAAACCCAATAGGTACAGTATAACAAGTTACAATACTAAGACACCAATAAGTTGCATTCTAATTGGCCACCATTCTTGAGGTGAGCAAGTATTCCTATCAAGGAATACAGCTTACTTATCTATGAGATTGTTAAGTCGAAAACGTCAAAACAAACGAACCTGGCAACATTTTTTGTCCCGGTATTACAAGATTCCAAGTTACGCATGTGCATGCGTTATTTCACAGAGGGCCCTTGACCAACTAAACAAATTGGGGTGGTGCTCCACGCAGGAAAATCAGGGAGTGGCAAAGAGGGCAAACAACACCCAGTGTAAATAATGAGTGCCGCCAAGCCATTACTACATAGACACCCATAGTATCTCTACACGACTAGCTGCTTATAAAGTCTTGTTGTTTATTATTAAGGGTCACTTTGCTAATAGAAGTTGTTCAATTGCATCTTCCATGAAGTGGAGAAGTTGCAAAAATTTCACTCTGGCGCTCTGAACAGTTTTGCCTAAAATTACATTTGTTGGTCCAAAAATTGAGCAGTTCATTCTACTCCTATTTATGGGATAACAAGAGGCTATAAAATAATAATATGAGTGTAAATTTAATAGAGTGCTGGATTTGAATCCAGGATGTGTAAGACAAGTGACATGGAGTAAAATTACAAGGGCATTTTGTGATCCACAACCTCATTCCCCCGACCTTAACTCAAAAAAAAGTTGACTTTTATTTCAGTGAACCATTACATCTCATGTGTACCGGTAACCAATTTTACTACAAATTTGGTCGCATCTGTAAGAAATTGCAATTTTGTAGTTCAGACAAAAAATCACGCACGGTGGCGTATGGGACCGTGGGAAACAGGCAAATTATGCAAAACAAAACCGCAAGCTCGGAATCAACTAAAACTTTGTGATTAAGCTTTTCTCAAAGATATCTAGTGAACCAAAAATAAAACAGTCTAAAACAGAGGTTGCTGGAATCACAAAATGCACCTTTAAAGTGAGACTTGTACTTTTGCCTTAAAAATTGCCTCTAATTACTTTCAAGAGAACTCTGCTGAAGCTGAAAGAAATTACAATGTTAAATAAAAGAAAGAAAATAAGGAAAGTGAATCGGTGGAAACAAAAGTGATGAGAAACTATTACAAATCAATCATAATTTCATGCTTCACAAAAGAGTCTAGATCCTGAAAAAGAAAATATAACCCTGAGACTGGCTAGAACCAACCACAACCAGCAACCAATATAAACCTAATCCAAGGGTAAGCTTTCATTTGATCTGCTTCTTGGCTTGGCATCTGCGAGCACATTTATTCAAATCCCATACAATTCTGTATCTTGCTGTAACAAATTAAACTAGGGGTCAACCGAAATGACTTGTCTTCCGATCCGATAACCGATTACATTTTTAATATCGGCCGATATCCGATACGATATTTGTTGAGCATTTATATTGTAATAAATATCCGTATCAAAATATTAAAAAATGGCTTTGCTTACCGATATTTGAGAGAAACCAAAACGTCAGCAGCAGTCTCTTTTATGCTGAAATTGATGATCTTAGTATAATATTTTTTTATAAATGCAACAAGAAAATATCCTAATTGCATACATACTCAAATCAGAATGTCCGAAGAACATGTGAAATGTTATATTTGTTAAGAATAACCCCATACAGCTTTAAAAAAAAGAAAAGCCAAATAGCTGTTAACACCTCTTATGTACACAAAGGCAGCATTTTATAATACTTGCCACATGTTTTGATCGAGATCTCGATCACTTGAGCACAGTAAGTGTTAAAAAATTACAGTACCTTATACTTCTTTGTAGTTTTATAATTTCTTTGAATCAACCTCATAATTTCCCATGGTTAATGCAATGGGTAAATATAAGGTTGATCCAAGGAAATTATAAAACTGCAAAGGAGTATAAGGTGCTGTAATTTTTTTAACAGCTATTTGGCTTTTCTTTTTTTAGCTGTATGGGGGTTATTCTTAACAAAATTAACATTTCGCATGTTCTTTGGACATTCTGATTTGAGTATATATGCAATAAGTGTATTTTCTTCTTGTTGCATTTATAAAAAATACTAATTCTAAGATTGGATTAAAAGAAACCAAAACATCAATTTCAGCATAAAAGAGACTGCTGCTGACATTTTGGTTTCTCTCAAATATCGATAAGGAAAACCTTTTTTTGCCGATCCGATATTTTACTGATATGGGTAATATCGGCCTGATACGATATCCGATACGATTATCGGTTGAACCTTAAATTAAACTGCCTGTGAAATAATGGCCAAATTGCTGTGAAATGGTAAATAGTTATTTTTCCCCCCATCTCTAACTCTTCCCTACAAAGGAAACAGGATTTGTCTTTAGATATGAAGACAAAACTTCAAATGGCACATTCATGCATGATGAAAAATCACATTAGAAACTATGCAAGACAAGGTTGTCACTACATTGATTTTAGTCCCAGCTAATTTTCATGTTACTTATCCAAAATATTCTTGTGGAACATTTTGTAGAGTTATATACAACTGGCAAAAGTTTAAGTTTCTCAAAATTTCCTTGGAGTGCCAGTTGGTCAGCCCGACTGCTGGTTGCTGCCGACTGGTGCTGACCAGGCTGTAGTGACAACCCTAGGCTAGGCCAAGATTATTTCACATCCCCCATACAATCACAAGGATATCAAGGATAGGGTGTTTTAAAGAGTTATATTAGAGCTAGAAATTTAACAAGGCCACCATGCTCCAGAATTGAGTCTAGCATGCACCATCACCAAGAGGCTAGTATTTGCATAGTTGAGATTGTGCAGACGACTTCTTCCCATTTTGGTCACGTTATCAACTTCAGGGCTAGAATTTTGGCAAGGGTTCCGAGAATCGATTCTTTCAAAGATTCTCGTAAATTTGTGTGAATCAATGTTGGTTCTCGTAAACTTTAGAACTTAACACAGTAGCGAATTAAGATGATTTCGGCAAAATTCATTTGTCGGAATCAAGATTGATTCTCACACTCTGCAACAAAATTCTACCCCTGAACTTATTTACAAAAGCTTATGCTCACTAGGCTAGTGGATTTGAGACTCCACTGCTTAATAAAGGGGTCTGGGGTTGATCATTCCCCCATCAACTGCAGTTTTTTTAGGAGGGCAATGTGCTATCTCAATCATGCAAGGCTAGTTTCCATTCTCAACATCCAAATTCGTTTTTGCTTTATCAAAAATGAACAATCGTTATTTTAAAATGTCCTGAAAGCAGCATCTTGTGATATCATCAGACCAAATTATTTCAGGGCAAAGTGCCTTATTGGAATTCACAAAAAGGGTACAGGATTTTCTTCAGAACAATTCCCAACATATAGCGGAGGCTGTAATTAGGTTGCTATGCAGCAAATCTCTTGTCGTCAAGCTCAGATACAGAAATAAGAATGTGTGGTTGAACAACAGAAATGAGGTTCATAAGATTAACCATTGCTATCAAAATTGGGTAAAAAATGTGTAAGGTCTGAGGACACAGAAGTGCCTTCCTTTCAGGATATTTTGTAACAAATTAGTTTCAAACAAGCAAATCGAGTCCATTCGCTAATGTAGTGCATGTTAAATAACCAATGCATTACTGGTTCAAGCCTTGGCTCCATGGTTTGAAAAAGTGGGGAATTTGGGAAGCTCCTTCCCAGGAAAGTTGGCCATTTGGAGGGAAACTTGGCCATTTGGAGGGAAATTTATACATACGATATAGTGGGAAATCTGTGAGAAATGAGATTATCTTCCCGGGAAATTTACATTTTTTCAAACCCTGCTTGGCTCATGCACTTATAAATTCCCAATTATGACATGCCATAGGTTTTGTGATGTGATCAATGACTCCTACCAAAGCTAGCATGAACCAATTGACCTGGCAACGGTCTTATTCTAACATGCTCTTCATCAGCGAACAGAACTCTAGTGCCTCAATCCCATAATGCACCAGCTTTGGGAGCCCACAAAGCACTAGTACTTGGGCAATTTTTAGAATGCTCATGAAATGTCTTGTGGTTCTGATCTTCTTGAACAGTATCACCAAGTACTAAAGTGTTTTGTAGAGAATAGGAACAATGCAATGCATTATGGGATTGGTTTAAAACACCCTCTGGGTTATAAGCAGAAGGCGTTTTGAATCAATCAATGATGCATAGCAATGTGCCTATACCATACTGTACTAAACACATGTCAGTACTTAAGGATAAAAAGTGTTCCAAAAGTTTAAGAACCAAAAGACATTTCATAATCATGCAAAAAATTACCTAAGTACTAATGCTTTGTGGGCTAAAATGAGCATTAAAGTCAGGGTTTTTATGTGTTAAGAATAGGATTTTTATGTGATCACATGACCCTATTAAGGTGAAATTTCCCAAAGCAGATGCATTGTGGGATTGACTCAAAACACCCTCTGGGTTATAAGTGTGCTTCATACATACAGATGTGTGCTGTGTGCCCATAAGGCGTATGAAAGTCGATGTTACGTTTCCCGTAACCCGCCCGCGTTTGAGATGCTGAAATCCCTAAAAAGTTCATTATTTTGTATTTTAAAGAAAATATCAAGGTTCTTCTTGTGATCACATCTTATGAATGTGGTTTTAGTAGATTTTAAATCAAAGAACAGTTGCAAAATCATTTTTAAATGTAGGGTGGTGGTTTGACACAATATTGTAGCTATTATAGAGCATGCTGAAGGTTGGTGAAATGGCTTTTTCTTCAAAATTACGAATGAATAATGAAAAATGAAATAGTTGCCTCATTATGATTTGCAAAAAATGTTACGGGAAACATAACATTGACTTTCATTGGCCTAAGCCATGTTGTTACTTGGCCATTGTGTCCAACAAATCTCAGTCACTTGCTGTGTATTATATTCTGTTAATCTGTGGAACACACCGTGGAACATGCCGTGGACCACGACTTGCACCAGCATGGCAATGATAGATGCAGGAATTACCCTGTTTAACCCTAACGCACCAGTCCCATGACGGGGTATAGCGTGCTACGACGGCGTCGCTGGCCTAGCCAGCGATTTTGTGAACATTTGTCTTCGTTTGATGATGCAATCACTACAATCGGGACTTAGTGCATTTTTCTCACTCATCGCGCATTGGCATTTGTTGGTGTATGGTAGCGTTAGGGTTAATTAATGGACTGACTCAGGGATTTCAAGATATAATTTTTTTTGTGCTAATTAAAAATAGTCAACTAGAAAGATATTCAACTTAAATGGTCAATTCCAAACTTTGAGGTATGAATCGGATCTTTCGTTTTGATGTAATAAAAATTTCTTTGTGGTATTTAACAATACCATAGGATAGTGACCCAAACAAATTTTTGGATCCAGAATTTTATTACAAAGTTGTGATTTTCTATGAAAGACATCAATTTGAGCTCTTTCATAGTAATTAATTAGTATGTGGACAAACACTATGTGATGTTTGCAAAAAACATGATTTGTTAGAAAATTGAGGCCGCTATCCCCAGGAAATCGGGAGTCAGCCTCTAAGAGAACATTTTTGCATAGATCTACTCGGTTTTTGAAGTAATGTATAACTTCTGTCAATTTGAACATTTACTGTAAAGACCGAAATTTTACCGTTTTATGAAAAACAGAAATTTATGGAATTGAGAGTTTAGAACATGAATTTGGCAAAACCTGAATGTCCTGAAAAAAAACCCCGATTTTTCCAGTTCTGATTTTTGACACAAAATAGTTCAAATTCATCCTACCACTAATTTTAGTCTCAAACTGCACTAAAATCTCCTGAAATTCTGGACCAAAATTACCTTAGTAATTAATATGTTTCATTGCCAATTTCACTCAAATTGGACAAAATCTATCATACTATACTAAAACTAACAGCAAAATTGAATTCCTCATCAAATTTCCTCTAAAAAAATGTTATGCTAGAGGGCGACTCGGGCAATGGGATCCCCCTCAAAATGCCCGACTACAACATCACAGGAGTATCTGCTGTTAAACAGATTACACACTATTTAGCCTCAATGGATGAAAACTGCCAACACCAAAACTCAGTTGCACTGTAAACAGGAAGTGTCCTCCACAGATGGAAAAATCTGCCTCAAATATATCTTCTACTACAATGAGGAATTAACTCTTGGGTCCTTTGTGTCTCAAGTAATAAAAGGACCAAGTCAGAACAATCTTCAGACTTTTTAGGACACTACTTCATTTCAACAAAGACAACCCCTAAGTCTTTATCACCCACTTCACTTCAAGTGCACTTCACTTCAAGTGGCTTATCCTAGGTGTGAAGTGGTTGTTCCAACTTGGTCCTTTTAACAGATCTCTGGAGATGATTTCTCGGCATTCCCTCACAAGACCGAATTATTCGAAGACTGAACTAATTATCTCATTGACAATTCTATTCATAAGGATTTAGATTAAGTCAAACTTCCGCATTGAAATGTGGTTCATCTTGTTCATCTTTAGCACCGCATTTTGTCCAAAGTACACAGCGGGGTGTGGCGCCAGCAGGGAGCTAGCAGCTTTAGCAATGACTCGCGCTGCATGTCAATAAGTAGGTGGACAATCATGATTTACGGCCTATTTATTTATTTACTGACTTTTTGGGGGCAGGGGAAATATTTTCACTCGTTTCTTTCCTTTTCTGTTTCGCATTGAAATTTCCATCTTTTTCTGTTATCCAAACTATATCTGGGCAGTCACTTTCTGGGGGAACTTTATTTCGTTTTTCGTTTTGCTGGGTGTGATGTCAATTTTGTACATTATTAAATCACATAAAACCACCCCTATGGCCCTGGATCGAACACCAACACATGGCAACGTCAGCGTTATGGCAGTACCAATTCGATAGGCAATTAGCGCATCTCCTAAATCCACTTAATAGGATAATCGCTGGAGATTATAGTTCAGTCTTCTTAAAATTCGGTCGTCTAGAGGGTCACCGATTTCTCATCGTAGTGGGAGATTTATTTTAGGCTGATTTTTCCATTAGGACACTTTCTGTTTACAGTGTTGCCACTTGCATACATGAAGTCCAAAGATCAAAGCTTTCTGTTTTATGGAAACTGAGAAATTTCACGGAATTGCGAGTTTAGAACAGATTTATAGAAACCTGAATGTCTTAAAAACACATGATTTTTCAAGTTATCACTAATTTTGGCTAAAAAATAATGGTTCAAATTCATCATAACGCTATTTTTAGTCCTAAAATTCATCAAAATCCCCTGAAATTCCATCAATTGTGGATCAAAATTACCTTGTCACGCTTCTTTATCGCCAATTTCACACATCTCCCGGCAAATCTAATGCCACATAATTTGGCATTCTTCCTGTGTGCTTATCTTTGTTTCTAGATTAAATACATTGTTTGTAGTTTAAGAAAATTGAAATACGTTCCCTAGAATCGCATAAATTATGGCTTTTAATTAGAAAATATGTTATTAGCGATTTAGAAAACGGCAAACTTTGGTCTTTAGTTATTGGTTGCAACAATGCGATGTCATCACTTCAAACAGTGAATTATTACAAATAGTACACGTAACACACAAAACTGATTTTACAAAGACATGATGCAGAGAATGACTATTGTCTGTTCAATTAACTTAGATGTCCGTTTTTATTAATTATTTTTAAAAAATATGCATTTTCAAAAGATATCATGAAAGAAAAGTTGTTATTCTTCATTGGACCCAACAAGATCATTGGGTTCCAACTTGTAAACTTCATTTCTTTGGATTTTTGTTCAATTTACGCTGATTTTTATTGGCAAACGACAACAAACTGGGTCCAGTTGAATATTGACCGACTCTGAAACTTGTGGCAGACTCATTTACGAACTAGGGGTGTTTCGAAGCATGTTACGGACAATAATTGATTCGTGGACCTTGCTTTGATTTCAGGTGTTTGCGCGTGCATTAATTCATGGACATATAAATGAATAGTTGAAATACTTGTACTTTTGATAGAGGTCCTGTCTGTTGTGTTCAATTGGTACGAACAAAAGGATCACATAGCTCTCATGTAATGCCGTCCATTCAATTAAATGCTGTGTGGAACCTTGGATATCTAGTTTGTATTGCAAAAGTTCACTGCAAATAACAACGGTTCGGATTTGATCCTGTTGAACAAAGTTGGCAATATTCGTTTCATACCAGTCAAAGGTGGCAGACAATAGGTCTATTGATCGTGAATCATCTCCTCCGACGACAAATTTTACTACCTACTAAGTGCAGTCAATGTAACCTTCCACAAAACGTAATTACTAATGGTACCAAACCTTTATTCGCAATTTTCAAAACGAGGGCGAAATACTCAGATTTCAATAGATTTGAAGGTTTGAAATGTCCCATTCCTTTTGTCATGTAAAAACATCTTAGGTCCAAAGATACCCAACAACTTTCTTTTTGAGATTTCAAAAACGTATATTTTTGGAAATAATAAAAAACAGACATCTAAGTTAATTGAACAGACAGTACTTCAAGTGCTGAACATCAGCAGAGATGTAACAGAGGAGTAGTCCCATTTCCTGAAAATCCAAAATTTGAACCGACGGGAAGGCCAAATTTGTGATGTGATCTGGGAAAACCCGCCGCATGTCGCACATAAAATACCTTAAAATCTGTTATGTTGTACTTTATTTTTGTCAGATTGTTTAAGGCATAACTTTTGATATATCATAGTAGTAGTAAAATAAAAAGTTATGGAAACTTTATATTTCAAACTTTGCAATGATAGTCAAAACTCAAAATATAAATTTTCCACCATGTGGCGGGTTTTCCCAGATCGCATCACATTTTAGCGTAGCATCCGGTGAAGCTCCAGTGAACGTATTTTCTTACGCGATTTAAGAGTACAAGACCCCTTCTCTAAATAAATTGGTACTTGAAACTTTAGTTTTTGATGCAGTTCTACCGTTATCATGAAACACTTATCATGAAACACCGATCTCAGAAATTGAAAAAAAAAATTACATTTCCAGAATGTTTTTAATTTTATGGCCAAAAATGCGGAAATTTTCAGGAAAAGTTACATCTCTGCATCAGATTATCACTTGAGGCTCCACCAAGCATTAAAATGGATTCAACACAGAAGCATCAAAGTTTGTTGAGTATTTCATTCTGTGGTCAGGGCATTAGCAAGATGCTCCCCATCATTGGTCAGGAAAATCAGCCACAATATTCTGTTGCATTTAACAGGGGTAGAATTTCATAGCAGAGTGCGAGAATCAGTCTTGATTCTCAAAAATGAATTTTGCGGGAATCATCTAATTCGCCACTGTGTTAAATTCTAAGGGTTATTGAGAATCAACATTGATTTCCTGACATCTTTACGAGAATCGATTCTGATTCTCGCTGAAATTCTAGCCCTGTGCAACAACTTACAACTCAAATACTTTGGGCTGATAATCTGACATGTAGCACACATTAGTGCATCCAGTTTTAAATCAATGCTAAGAAATGATTTTGTTTTGGAGTTAATTTGCTGCAACAACAAGTATTAATGGTCTTTTACTGTAGCAGTGGAGAAATGGTGCATAGAATAAATACCTGGACAATAGAACACTGACCGAACCAAGAAGCAGATCTAATGAAACAACCCAAGCTATCCCCGGGGGTCAAAGAAAGCGACCAACTTACTCGCTGAAACCCTGCCATTTTAGGAAGTACTCCAGCCGCCCATTCTTGATACGTTTATCCAGCACCTTCTCGACCGAAAACTCGGGGGCGCTGTCGTCTGAGTCTGACGCGTCCTTATTTTTGGGGTCGTTCTTGGGGGTGCGAACCATGATGATGCCACAGATAATCACGTACAATCAGTGCAAACACAGCCTTGGAATGCGGTTTTATCTGAAGAGTATACATTTATAAAATTAATTAGCATTGAATACAGGAGCAAACTTACTGCGAATATCCTTGCCACTTAAGGAGGTACTCCACTCTGCCTTTGCTTAACTCCCTCTTGTCCAAGATTGCCTCCACGGAATAGCCTTCGTCTCCGCTCTCGCTCACCTCCGACTCAGATTCTTTCTTCTTATCTCCCTTCTCTGTTGGTTTTGTCCGACCCATTGTGTACTGTATAATTAACTCTTACCGAAGTCAGACGTTGCTTGCAGTTCACCGATCTGGCTCTTATTTATCCTGCTTCTCTGCGAAGATTGAAAATGGAATAGGTAATACTATTAACCCTGTGACAACCACCTACGATAAAGTCGGTCTTACTGGCTCATAACGGGACGTCCTCAAAGAAAATATATTGTGTAAACAAGGCTACCATTTCAAAGTATTCTGATTTGCTCATTACCTTCCATCTAACCAATCAAAATATTGCTTTGATGTTGATAAATAGGTGTGAAGTGCTCTTGGGGTTAACTACTGTGTCTTTCTAGAAATTGACTTGGGAACAGGGCTCAAAATACATGGGGGCGAAGGGCGATGCCGATTTGCCCTCAGTTTTCACAAAATAGTCCCTGTGAGAAAATTTGGCCTGTGGTAAAATGTACTACGAAGGCTACTTTTTGAAAGAATTTATTCAAGTAGCCTCCATATCCCCAAAAGTATTTTGACCCTTGCTTGGGAATGTGATGCAAGTCACAATTCATATCTTGAAACGTATTTGAATCTGAATTCATTTTCTGTGAAGCCAATTAATTACCCTACATTACTCAAAATTGAGATTTTGGTATTGGAAGAAAATTTTGAATGTTTAGAATGGATACACAGTCCACCCCATACAGGTTAACTGCAGTGCACATGGTAGTCCAGGGGTTCTCAATTATATTAACTGAAGGGCCAGAGAATGCTGAGCACATTTGAAAGTTCCCTACTTGAGGGCCAAATACACCTGAATTTCTTATGTTTCCCTTAATATTTTTAAGCAAGTTGAGGGCCAAAAATCAATGGTTGATGGGCCGGATTTGGCCCGCGGGCCGCCTATTGAGAACCCCTGTGGTAGTCTAAAGACACTCAGGGGATTTCCCCAAATCACTAGCCCTTTTGCACTTGAGCTTTAACTACTCGTGAACAGAATTACCAAAACAGATATCTTTAATCATCTCCATTTGATGTATATGGTCTTCTTCACTGTTCGAGTTCAATCGCAAACATTGATGAACATGATCAGACATGATAGACATTCTTGTGCTGTTGTGTTATGGGTTGTTTTACTATCAGGGTACCTCGGCTCTCATTTGGAGTGAAAAATGAAGTCTCACTATTATTTTCAATATTGGTGTTTTTGCATTGTAGGCAAGTCAAGAAGTATAATTCCAAAATTTTGAGGGGTCACATCTTCATGAACAATTTTTACAATTGATGAAATGTTGCATTTTTCGGAGAGGACAAGTTTTTGACGGAACACTTCATTTATAAAGAACTACACTTGGGGTGAAAAAACAATGTGCTTTGATTATATAAATATACTTTCAGTATTAATGTTTTTGTATTATAGATAATTCAAAGAGTATGTTTCAAAAATTTTGAGGTGTGAGGTCTTCAGGAACAATTTTTATGGTTAGTCAAACTTCATGTTTTCGGAAAGGACCGATTTTTATGGAACACCGATTTCTAACATATTATCATGTGATAAAGAAAACTTAATGGGTAGCCACCAAGTGTTTACTACAAATGTATAGAACATAAACTAGAGTTTCTACAGCAAATATCACAAATCAATGTGTCAATTTAGTTTAAGCTTTATTAGCCTAGACATGTAAATATGGAGAGGACATTGATGGAATTTACCACTACATTTCAAATTGACACAACATGTTACCAAATTGTCACATTCTTTTAAAATTTCTGGTTAATTATTACCTTGCTCCAAATGTTATTCCTGATCGCTGAATGTTGCCTCAAATGTTCTTTACGACGATGCTGAATCCAGGGTTGGCAATTTCCCCGGAAATACTAGTATTTCCCACCTAGGGTGGAAAATAGTGGGAAATACTGGTAAATACCGGGAAATTCTGGGAAATGGGAAATACCTGGTCGATACCCGGGAAATACTATAGGATGTAAGTACAATTTGAAGACCTCATGGGGTTAACTTCAAATAACTACATTTTACGGGGCGGGAAATACCGGCCAACCCTGGCTGAATCTACTCAAATATTAGCCTTTATCAAATGAGAGTGATTTTAAGCAATTTCCATACATATGTACATATTTTTGTTAGACATCAAGCATTTCAAGAGGTTTCTTTGCAGCTGTGCTTTTGGTGGTCTTTAAGGTTGGCATAGTACCATTATGAAAAAGTATACAGACATTTGTTTCTTAGGCCCACTTGTATTGTTTGCAAGAGGTACCTTTGATGGTAAATTGCCCCAGTATCATCAAAAGTATTCCTTTACCATTTAAAAGAAAAATACAAAAATGGCAAAGGTTACAGCATGCGTGTTCCAGTAACGCAACAGAGGGTTGAACATTTATCTTGAACACTGTACGTTATTATGAACGGCTCTCTGGTTTCAGCACTTATGCAGGGCAATGAACAGTTAAGAATTTCCTCACCGATTTACAAACCAAAACAAAAGTTACCTCAAAAATTTTCCATGATTTCAAAGATCTCAACATTACTTCTCTTAGCCATGTTGCAGTTCAAGCTTTGAATGAAACAACACTCCAAATGATATATTTGGCATATTTTTGGATGATCAACACATTAGGATTTTCATTCCAAGTTCCAAAGCCATGAGCAATGTGGGATTAAAAGGTCACACCTGGTATACTAGGGGTCACACACGTGACAACATGTGGAGTATTAGTGTATTTTGTAGAGTGATTGAGAAACACGACTTTGAACATGTTTTCATTAATTGACCAGTTATTTTTGGAAAGCAACTGGTTAAAAATACACATTCGATAATGACACGAAACGCATCAGTTCAATCACTGAACAAGACAAAACGAGCGTGTTTGTTTCGAGTTCACATGCCCGTGGAATAGATCTAGCTACCTTGACAAGCCAACATGTTCAGCTTTACAACATATATAGTTCAGGCCCGGAGATAGCCATCTACGATAGGGGATTCGATTTGATTAGGACCAAAATGGTCTAGCGGAACGAGCATTGTCGCCGCCAAGCGGCGAAGGGGGAGTCTGAGGGGGATGTGTTTACCACTCCGAAATTGGGGGAAATTTTGTAAAATATACAGCCAAAATGGAGGAATTTGGTGTACACTATTTACAAATTAAACCCTAACTAGTTTTGATAGTTTGTTTTTCTAGCCGCGCAAGTAATGCAGGGGGAATCTAAGCAGGGCTAGAATTCGTGCGAGAATCGAGAATCGATTCTCGCAAAGATTCTCGTCAAACTGATTTGCGTGAATCAATACGTAACCACAGTGGAATTAGATGATTCCCGCAATTTGGTTTTGGAACAAGACTGATTCTCCGCACACACGCTAAATTCTAGCCTGCTAAGGGGGGGATGTGTCCCCTCAGAAAATTTGGGAATTTTGTAACATGACAGCCAATGAGGCATTTGTGCACCATTAAAATGAACCCCAACTAGTTTTGACTAGATTTTTTTTTAGCCATCAACGAGCGTCCGCAGGGGAGTCTGAAGGGGGATGTTCCCCCTCAGAAAATCTGACAATTTTGAACATTTAAGCCAAATGGAGGCATTTGGTCCACCATTTTTCAAAAAAAATTAACCTTAATTTAAGTTTTTGACTAGTTTTCGTTTCGTTTCTCATTCCAGAGGTGAGCGCTTAAATCTTGAACTATGACCCCGAGATGAACTCACAGACTCGAGACCTCACAAAACATTACCAACTTTTACTGCGGGTTGACAAACTAAATAGATATAAATAGCCGGCCTGTTTCATAGGTAGATGCAACTTTTTTGCTTTTTGGACTTTGGGACTAAGGGTGTGTAAAAAGAGAAGGGCCTAAAATATCATTGGGGTATTTTTACTTATCTCCCTACAGGTCCTACCTCCACTATCTTAACAAAGTTCTTTCCTCTTTGTATTTCAGGAGACTCCAGTCCCAGTATCAAATCGGTCAATTTTTTGTCAACCTAAAACATGTATTTTGTTTTCAGTTGCCACTATAATCATGTTGATCCCATCATATTATTTTTTTTATTTTATTGAGATATTTAGTAGTGCTTTTCAATCAAGGTAAAAACCAAATTTTTTGTAAGCCTTTTAAATAGGACTTTGACCCTGCTCAAAACGAGTGGCCAAGGACGTGACCATTTCCGTTCACATTGTACACGTTTTCGCCCTTTCTAGAAAAGCCAAAAATTGATGTCATGGATGATTAGTTATACCAATACATCATAAACACTCTGCAAATCATTTATTCCAAAGTTGATTCTCCTGGTTTGAAAACTAGGATTTTTGGAGGGCGATTTGAATAACTGTTCACAATTTTCCGTTCACAAATTTGTCACGTCCTGCCATTTTTGAATTGGGTCCTAAACTTGTTTTGGGATTCTGCTTTCTGGTATTGGTTTTAGTATTTACAACTTTTCAGTCACTCTGCATGGTGCCAAACCTTTTTAAGTAATATGGTCAATACTTTGCATCACCAAATCTATTTTTCTGTTCACACATGTCACTCCAGCCACTTTGATCACGTCCTGCCTTTGTCGGTGTCCTATATATCTCTAAAACTAATAGAGCTACTGCTTTTGATTTATAGTATGTTTTATATGCTGGATATGTATGGTAAAGTGACTGGACAATTATTTTCAAGTGTGTTTGGTTAAGTAAATGCAATTTTGCACTTACGCAATTTCCGTTCACAGTCAAGTCCTGCCAAGACAACAATAACCGATTTCCATTAAGCAGTTTGGAATTAGAATCCCCCCCCCCCCCCCCCCCCCCCCCCCCCCCTCAAAGAGTTCAATACTGGTAGTATTATGGCAGTTAGTATAAGACCTTACTTGGAGTAGCCTCAGAAGCAGTTTATTATAAGTAATAACGCACAGTCTTCTTAGGCAAAAATCTGTTCACAGTCACGTCCAGCCATTTACCAATTTCCCAGTAATGTTTTGGCTATATGGACACAATTTTGCCCAAATTTCTTTTGTGTTTTCCCTACATTGAAATTAGTAATTCAGGGAAAATTAGTGTGCTCTGTTTATATTTAGTTTCTTTTATTAAACTTTTTCACATGAAGTCCCATTTTTGGTCTAAAAGGGCATAAAATGGAGCACTCACATTTTTAAAATTGATCTGTAATGTTCATATTTGGACAATAATGGTATAGCAGGTATCTTTCAAATACCAAAAGCAAACCCTTCAATTTAATGTGCCCTTAACACTTTAAAACCCTAGAAAAAATCCATCTTTTCCTTAATATATGTATTTATCAAAAAATGAATATAATCTTTGGGTAAGTACACAAGATTAAGCTCCGACCCTAAAAAAAACTAAAATATAGATCCTTAACTTAAAAAATAAACACAAACAAAAATTTTATCAAGTTGAAATGGACCTCTTGGTGAAAACGTTGCATTACCTGTGAAACAGGCCAGCCATCAATCACGCCACGATCACCGTTTATCCCATGAGTTATGTTAATCCCTATACCGATGCCAGTAGTACGCTTACAACGCCATAATGCAGTCACTTGGCAATATTTTTCACGTGTGGTTTTTTTTTCAAAGGTCGCCTTAACACAGAAACTATCCTACGGATGCAAGAGTGATTATTTGAGTGTGAAATTGAAAGGTGTGAATTAAGAAGGAAAAATCGATCTAGCGATGTGATTTTATGGAATAAACAGTTAATTGCGACAGCATGAGGCTCCGCCTTGACGGCATTTCCCAGGGGGGGGCACCGACTTGAAGAGTACGGGTATTGGCGGCCCTTAAGACCCCTTTTCGCATCGCTCCAGCAGTTTCCCAAGACCCCATTGAGCATAATTCCGTTCTTAAGGTCCCCTTCTCAGAAAAATTTTGGCCTCAGAGCTGAATTTCAGCCAATTTTCAGCTCCCAAGCTTGCATATTTCTCAAAATTTCAGTTCCCAAGCCCCTACTTTCGGAGACAAATCAGTTCACATGCCCCCAAGTTCAGAAATCAGGCCGCACATCCCTGTACCTGACAAAGTTGATTGGCCCCCCCCCCCCCCGGGCATTTGTCGGTGTGTAAACATAGAAATGGGCAAGTTCGGTTAACGGAAAGCCACTAATAACGAATGGTTTTTTCCACGAATGTTTAAAGTACCATGTCCGGAAATATTATTTGCATGTCAATGTAAGTAAAGTAGGTTTTTGTAGAATTCAAATACGAACCGGTAGAGAGCATTAATGTGAGAAAGCTATTAATGCATAGACAATACGTATAGGCCTAGACGTTGTGTGCAGCACCTGTACGTCTGTGTATGGCGTGAAGATGTCCGATCAGTAATTGTAATGATCATTCACACTGATTGGACGAAAGTTGGCGAATTGGTAACACCACAGTGTAGGTCGTCCAGTGGAGAGGAAATTTTAAAAGGGGGGGGGGGGATATAAAAGACGGAAGGAAAGTTTCCTAAATGCGCGGATTTTGCTCTTTTGCACAGCTTTGAATTAGTCTACTCTAAAATATGTGGGGTGCGTCGTTTGTTCTTTGTTTTTTCGTTCTTGTTTTGGTGTCTTGACAGATCTTTTTTTTTTTTAAATTTTATTGATCATACCTCGAACCCCCCCCCCCCCCCCCCCCCCCCCCGGTTTACGGGCATGTAAGTTTCATATTATCGCAAAATATTGATGACTTATTCTCATTTAAGTGGTGGAAAACGTTCATATTTGTAGTTTTCCAAGCATGTAACACATTTTGCCCCCACTCATGGCGCTGACCTTCCACACATGCTTGACACATAAAATGTCAAGCAACATTAAATGCCATAAAACGTAATGATGGCCACCTCAATAGACATAATTCTACATCAATCTTTCGTGGTACACCCTCTAGTCCCAGTAACTGTGACTCCAGGCAGTGGATATCTTTTCACATTGGGACGTTATCATTTCACTGCCTCGCAGGGTGCAAAATAAGATGTTTAAAGGCACCCAATTTCAAGCAATTTTTTAATTGTGAAAAGGGCATCAAGACAATTAATGTTAATACATGGCAAATGGCAAAAAGTAGGGCTCAAGGCAAACTGGGTAGGGCACCGAAGGCAATATGCCTTCGTTGCCTTCGGTTATTTGCGCCCTGCTGCTCGAAGTCACCGTAATCAACAGACGTTAAAGACCGTTAACCAGCGTGTATGTGCACAGCGATGTCGAACCACAAACTGCGTCAATTTGGTGTATTAAAGGACATGAATTTTCCAGAAAGCGCCCCCAATTTCTCGAACCTAAGTTTTTTACATATTTGGGATGCTTTCCCAATGTATTAGATCAACACCTGAAGTAAATAGCTGAAAATACGCCGTCTTATGTAATACGATGATGATTTATTACTACAGAAAGTCCAGCATGGTTTTCTATGTGGAAGGAAGAGGGGTGGGAAATCTCGATAGCACAACACTGTCTTTGAATTTAGAGGAGCATTAAAAAGCTCATCTAGGCTCCTTGAGGCGAGCTGCAAATATCTTTTTAAAAGCTCCCAAATTCGGGCTGGAGACGAGCTTTTACAAAGCCTAGAGGCTGCTAGCGCATAGCAAAGCAGGACCAGCAATTAGTTGGGAGCAGAAGCAAGTTAAAGGCTCATGCATTTTCATTCAGGTGTAACAATAAGCATGTTTATAGTACTGCAATTGCAATCAGTTAGTTTAACAAGTTTCACCCAGGCCTTGAACCTCGAACATGAATCGGTTTTTTTTTTTTCTTTTGAAATCTAGTCCTATACTAGGGAGAGTAAAATGGGCATGCACGAACAGTCGAACATATCAGTAACAAATTTAGAACCTAAGTCGGCAACAGTCAGTCATATTTAGTCGGAATTATCTTAAAACTAATTGGGAGTAAAGCTCACGTTTTCACTGATATTGGCGATTCACGATGCTTGATAACGTTATCCATCAACGTGTGTCCTTGGTCATGTATGTTCTTTTCTTGTAAGCGGGCGACGCCTTTCCCTGCACCTTTTCATTTCTTTGAACCTGTTTTCGTGCATAGTTTAAAATCAATTTGGACCACTAAGGTGGTACCGTCTATCGTTTCTTTCTTCATTCGAAAATATGATCTAAATTTCTACTTCCGTAATGTTTGTTAGACCCCCTCATTCTTTCACCCTAGCCCATCGTAGCCATCAAAACTCGGCTCAATCTAAACAAAACCACGTGCGATAAACTGCCGGCCTTCAAATTTCGACGTTTACTTCATGCTTATTTACCATAGTGTTCATTTTTCGTACACTGTCCATGCGGTATTTCCAATGGAGTTCCGATACTTGTGGAGTTATACCCGCGGATTTTCTCGGCACCGATTTACCATCCGTTCACACTATCTGAAATTGCGTGTAACTGGTAAAGCTAGTGTTCCGTGATCATTTAGATTATTTATATGCCAAAGGAAGTATTTTGCTGGGTTGCCGGCTCAAATACGAATGTAGAAAACTCGCAGCCGCTTTAACAAGATGCGCAGATAATCGCTCGACGCAAAGCATTTTAGATGCTCACTGCGCTCGCGCACCTCAAAAGACAATGTCTGATAGCAGTCAGTTCAAAACATGGTTGGCGGTTTTCTTTTGCAGCTGTTTGTCAAATAAACCCTCCAAACGTTCTCATTAGGTGGTCTACAACAGATCCCTGTGAATTTGAGAGAAATTCATCCTAAAAAAATCGCCTGTCCTTTAAAATCCTTTATGACGCTTAGTTTCTCACGTTCTTTTTGGTGTTGTTTTTAATTTTTTAGGTTTTTTCTTTTTTTAAAATTCTTTTTACTTTATAATGTTTCTTCAAAAGAATTTATTTTGAAATAGCCACTTTGCAAGTCTCCTGGTTTCGCCTCCATCTTTTTAATGATTATCGATTGTGACGTTTGCTTCAAATCGATTGATTGCCAAATTCGACTGTACAATGTGTATGGGAGAAAATCGGTCAGCATATTAGGTGTATTCTTATTTTGATGCGAGTTAAAGCAAACGCCTGAATGTGGCCGTCATATGACACCCACCACAGTGCACGCTCCACCCAATTCGACTCCACGTACCCTACACGATTCGATTTGTGTAGAACTACGGCGGTGTTGAAAGTACGAGCGTGAACGGTGTCCCTCTCACACAATCCCAATCTAGATAATATTTTTCGCAGTCTGTGACACAGACCCTCAACCGTGGTTAAATCCCCGGGGTAAACTACTTCCCCCCGCCGTATTTGGCCGAACCGAACATTTGAATTATCTCCGATATTGACAGTGATTGGTCTATCGATACAGACATGGAGGACTCGACGAAGTACACTGAAGATTTGGAGCTCACAAATTTTGATATTTGACCTTGTAGAACTTAGCATCAACTTGTAAAACAACGCTATTTCTAAGGTAAGGCAGTGACAAATGTATGATGTGGGTGTATATCCAGTGCAGCATTTTATTTTGGGCACAATACCACCTTGAATTTAAAGATCCTTCTGACAACCGTCCTGACTAGATAGATCAACGATAACGACAACAATACAAAAAGTAAGACTATCTTATAATCTAGTCATGATCATCAGGACTTGGACACCCGCTAGCCTTTTGTAAAAAATGGTTAAAGTTGCAGCATTTTTGCCATTGCTATATCAACTCGTGAAGGATTATGGGTAGTCTGGCAACACTGTAAAAATAACCACTCGTTTTTGGACACAACCACCGCGTTTTTAAGTGTCTCCTCACAATGGAAGTATTAAGCTTGTTATCTAGGTCAAAAACAAGTACAAGAATGAGTACACAAATGTACCCAAGATATTGATATGCAAACAATCAATAACAAACACAGAGCAAGCCACACAGGCACATTAGGTGCACTGCCTCATTTTTGTACTCGTCTTCAGGGAAGCCACTTCAAATTGGACCTCGTTTTTAAGTGGCTATCACAAGGAAAACAAATGTTTTTATTCTCCATTGTTGTTGGTGCTTAAAAATGAGGTGGTTTGTCCAAACGAGGTGTTTTTATTTCCCCGTGCAAGTCGAATATCCAAACACATCATTTTTATTAGTCTCAGCTTGGAGTCCGCAAGGCGGCGGT